>JASDQU010010955.1:61622-87132 GCA_032191745.1 Picea mariana | reverse complement strand
CTTCTTATCTCTAAATTTTCAGTATTTTGGCAATCCTTTGTTGAGCAAGCTACAAGCACTCAATCACACTTCACAATATTTAGCTCATAAGTCTAAAATAAACTAATTAGACTTAATAGGACACCATAACTCACCATCTTCGCCATTTAAAAACTGGGGTTTTGAGGAAAGCCACGGAAAGTTTTCTGGAGTACTCGACCTTAGGGTTGACCTGTGAAGCTAGGGTAGGCCCCGTTGCCTCACGTCTTGAGCATCCAACAACCACTTGGTAATAGGGGGAGGAGAGTTTTTGGGTTGACACCTAGATAGGGCTAAAATCAATCTCACACTTAATCACTTAATTTAATTTTCAATCTACAACATCAGCAATACAACTACACACTTGCAAGCTCACTGATCTCACTGTCTTTCAATCTACATTCATATGCAAGCTATCTTTGATGTGTTGCAGAAATAATATCTAAGTGGTTAAATCTTTCATTCGGAATATTTGGCTTTCCACGTTTTTTATCTATCCTTAATTCTTGTACTTGTGGCGTGATCCTTCAAGAAGTGCGCATCCACCTGGAGGCATTCTTTTGACTGGGTCTTGAGTGCTTTGCGTCTCTTGGCCATTGAAAAGTAGTCCAACGGAAGTCTATCTGTTGTGAGCATGCTTGGCTTGATGTGTTGATGGTTGTTCATCTTTGAGTATCTTCTTTTCTGCACATTTCAAGCACTTGTTAATATTTTTGTATCTAGTTTAGCTTGTATCTCTTTATATTCTTTTGTATCTAGTTTGTCTATCTTGTTATAATATTGTAACTTGTAATTATCTTGTAACGAATATCCTCCTAACTTAGTTGACCCCATTGCCCAGTCTTAGGCACTAGTCTTAGTTGCCCTAGGAAAAGGTATGACTCTCATACTTAGATAGTTGAATATTGCATTTCCTGATTGACATCGCAGGCTAGATTCTCCTTAACCTTTTAACTAATTAAAACCAACTCCTAGAACATTAAATTCTTAATCTCATCTAGTAAATAGGGTCTACCCCCCTTGGCTTCCTTAGGAGTTAGCCTAGACCGAAGAGGTTCAAGTCAAAGTGACAGCATGGACTTTGAACCTAAGCATTGTGCCTCCGAGGACACACTAAGTGAGCAGGACTTAGCTCACGTCTACAAGTGTGTATAAGGATGGCAACACCACACAAACAGGACCTAAAGGCTAAGAACCTCATTTATGTGTTATTAAAGCATTTAAAGCCTTTTGGAAGAAAGTTGTTTCTAACTGGGCCAACGAGCATTGGAAAATTCACTTTTAACATAATATTCTAACTTACCAAAATAACATTCCTCCGGATCTCAATCCCATTTTCTGCGCTAATTAATAAAGTGTGACCCCTCCAATAATAAATACATTAAATCCATTTAAAAGGACAATAAGTATCGGAAAATATTAATATATTTGGTCAATGGCACCTAGCTAATGCACTGCCAAAGTCACTTCCAATCGACAGATAGCAAAGCAGCGCGTAGGATTTTCATAGAATACGTGCAGGATCGTTAAGCCCATTGGTTTGTTGACTGGGCGTGCAGCGTGCCATACCCTGCACCCTGCAAACTATGGCACAGAAGGTTTGGACATCTTAACTATAATGCTCTCCCACGTTTGCAAAAGATTGTAACAGGTATGCCAGTTTTTTCTTTTGAGCATGATAGTATTTGTAGAGGTTGTGCTCTTGGTAAAAATATAAAGAAAGCTTACCCTCATAGTAATAGAAAAACTAATGGTATCATAGATCTTATTCATTCTGATCTTTGTGAACCTATGACTGCTCCGTCCATGAATGGTTGTCTTTATTATATCATTTTTATTGAAGATTGTTCTCGTAAAACTTGGATTTATTTTTTGAAAACTAAAGATGGATCTTTCAGTAAATTTCAGGATTTTAAGAATCTTGTTGAGAATCAGACAGGTAGACATATCCGTGTTTTCAGAATAGACAATGGAAAAGAGTTTGACTCCCACAAGTATGATGATCTTTGCCGGGCTTTTGGGATTAAGAGGGAGTTGATCGTGCTTTATAATCCCCAGCAAAATGGGGTTGCAGAAAGAAGAACAAGACAATTTGTGAAGCAGCCAGAGCTATGATGTATGATCAAAATCTTCCATTGTCTCTTTGGGCCGAAGTTGCAAGTACCGCAGTCTATATTCAGAACATGTGTCATCATAAATCCCTGGAAGCGAAAACTCTAGAAGAAGTCTTCACCGGTAAGAAGATTTCAGTTAATCATTGAGAATTTTTGGTAGTCTTGTCTAAATTCATGTACCAAAAGAAAAGAGGACTAAGTTAGAGCCATCTGGAAAGAAAGGCACTTTTGTTGGGTACAGTGAGACCTCAAAAGCATATTGAATCTATGTACCAGGGAAAAAGTACATAGAGGTCAGTAGAGATGTGACCTTCCATGAGGAAGTCGCCTTTCGTCGTTCCAGAGAACTTCCCTATGATACAGAGGAGCAGGAAGCTCCATCTCCAGAACTTTCAGATTCACAACTTTCAGATGAGCAGAGGGAGGAGGCCAGAGAGCCTTCAGTGGACCCCATAAGGGATTCTGTTAAGTTTCCCCTAGAGAAACATCCTATCAAAAGGAAGTCAGCTTGGTGTCGTGAAATTTTAAAGGAAGCAAAAAAACATGCAGCACCTAAAGGTACTTTCAGAGAAAGAAAGAAGCCAAATAAATATTCAGGTTTGATAGCTCAGTTGAATCTTGTGATTGACTCAAAACCTTCCACTTTTGATGAGGCTGCCAAACATAAAGTGTGGAATGATGCCATGATAGAAGAATACAAGTCAATATTGAAAAATGATGTATGGGAAGTGGTCCCAAGACCTCAAGGAAAATTTGTAGTAACCTCTAAATGGATTTACAAAACAAAGCATGCAGCAGATGGCAGTGTTGAAAAATTCAAAGCTAGATTTGTGGCTCGTGGTTTCTCTCAAAAAGAAGGAATTAATTATGATGAGATTTTTGCTCCTGTTGCTAGGTATACCTCTATCAGAATCATCATTTCTCTTGCTTCAATCTTTAATTGGAAACTTCACCAAATGGATGTTAAGACTGCTTTTCTTAATGGTGAAGTTGAGCAAGAGGTTTATATCGAGTAGCCTGAAGGTTTTGTGATCCATGGGAAAGAATCTCATGTCTGCAAACTCAAGAAATCCTTGTGTGGATTGAAACAGACTCCGAGAGCTTGGTATGGAAGAATCGACAGTTTTCTTCAGAGTCTTGGGTTCTCCAAGAGTTTAGCAAATCCCAATCTTTATATAAAAATTGTGAAGAATCATCCTGTTATCTTGGTTCTATATGTGGATGATTTGTTCCTTACTGGGGAGGAACATCTGATAGCTCAGACTAAGAGGGAGCTATTGAAAGAGTTTGAAATAAAGGACTTGGGTCTTATGCATTACTTTCTTGGTTTATAAGTGTGGCAGAGACCTGGTGAGATCTTTCTCTCACAAGGTAAGTATGCAGTTGATGTGCTTCGCAGATTTGGGATGTTGGATTGTAAGTCCATAACCACACCTATGATTTCTAACCTGAAGAAGTTACATGATCAAGCTACAGGTTCAAATCCAGAAGACCCTACAGTATATCGTCAGATTATTGGGTCCTTGATGTATCTAATACACACCAGACTGGACATTTGTTACGCAGTGAATGCCCTCAGCCAGTTCATGTGTGAGTCGAAACACATTCATAAGGTTGTTGCTAAGCATATTCTCAAATACGTCCAAGAGACTATAACCTATGGGCTCAGATACACTTCCAGTGGAGGTGTAATGCTTCATGGCTATACAGATTCAGATTGGATGGGTAGTACAGTGGACCGGAAGAGCACTTCCAAATATTGTTTCAGTTTGGGTTCAGCTATGATCTCCTAGTTCAGTAGGAAGCAGGGCTCCATAGCCCAAAGCACTACAGAGGCAGAATACATTGTTGCAAGTGTTGCTAGTAGAGAAGCAGTGTAGCTCAGAAAGCTACTCTCAAATTTGTTTAGGGTTGAGTTGGAACCCACAGTAATTCACTGTGATAACCAGAGTTGTATAAAGCTCTCCGAGAATCCTATGTTTCATGACAGATTGAAATGCATTGAGATGAGATATCACTATGTTCGGGACATGGTGCAGAAGAACATTCTTAGTATTTAGTATGTTAAAACGACGGAACAAACTGCAAATATTTTGACCAAGCCCCTGTCGTTGACAAAGTTTGTGTACTTTCGAGACAAGCTTGGTGTTGTTGAGAATGCTTCTCTTGCTGAGAGGGAGTGTTAAATTAATGCAGCTGCAAGAGACATTCTCCGGGAGGATGGCAAAGACCCTAGTTGTGATATAGGGCCCCCAGTACACTCATGGAGTTCTTCGTCTGGGACCAAGCAGTTAGAGCCATGGCAAATGACCCTAGTTAGGGCACTCAGTGTATTGTTGGGGTTCTTGGTCAAGGACCAAGCAATTTGATGGTATAAGTCCGTAGATGTGTTCTAGGGCCCCTGGATGTGTTCCAGGGAATCCTTGCTCATGCTTGATTGATCCTTGGTTGTGTACCTTGGTGGATAAGACCCTAGTTGTGATCTAGGGCCCCCAGAAGTGTTCTGGGGTATCCTRGTCTGGGACCAGGGAGTTTCTTGGTTACATACCAAGCCGAGATAATGTGTGACCCTCTTCTCTCCCGAGATGGTCCATGAGACCTAGGAGCAATTAAGAAGAAGGGCATGATCACATCATTAACCTTCCTCGTATACTGGGATCATAAAATCTTATAAGTTATATCATAAGACTCATGTGGACATTCTGCCATTAAAGAAGAACTTACCTTTTGACTTTGTCTTATTGTTTTGAAACCCCTGGCTTGAGTTACACCCCCCCTTAATTGTTGTTTGGTGTTGGTTCATTTCTTTGTCCTAAAGAAAGCTAGTCGTCTTGTTTTTGAAACCCCTCTCCTTGACTTGTTATTTTCCTTGTTGACTTTTATAATTTAACATTTGATATTTTATATTATAAAATATTATTTGTTTATTTGTTTAATTGTTAGGGTTTAAACCTAACCCTAAAGTTAGGACTAATGTGCTAGCCCTAACCTACCTACCAAAACTATAAATAAAGAGACCTATTCTCACTCATCACTCTCACACTCTCTCCTAGCCGAGTTTTGGTCTGAGGTTATCTGTGGCTCCTTTTTGTTCTGATTGTTAAGTGGTTGCGGCCCCTCTAAGATAGGTTTTCTTGGTGTGTTAAGCCACTGTAGGCTTACCCTCTCCAATCTTCTGTTGTCGCTGACCCTAAGGGTCTTTTCCAGCCAGTCGTAGGTCTCCCTTTGGTTATTGATTGAAGTTTATGGCGTTGTCTTCATCTATTAGCTGGTACCACCCTGTGTATGTTGTCGTTGTTCTCCTTGCTGGTGTCGCCCTGTGTATGTTGTCGTTGTCCTCATATCTTTGTTGGTGCCACCTATGTATGATGCCTTACCTTATCTTGCAACCCTAATACTTTGAACAGGGTTTGAAAGGGTTGTCCTGGAACTGCTGATTTTTTCTGCCTTTGTTGTAGCAGTTTTTTGTATTTTTCTGGACTGAAGTTACTAGGGATGTTTGAGGCCTCCTTTCAGCCACTAGGTTGGACAGTGGTGTCCTGTTTTAGCCCTATTACTTGATGATTGGCATGCTGGTTAGTTTTCTGATATATTACCCTAAAAGTTCTTCCTAGCAACTTGTCCTAAAGATCATGATGAGATCTACCTTGAGGGTTTGATCCATGATCCCTTAAAGTTTTTCTGAGAATACATCAAAGAGGACAACAACAGCATATCAGGTAAATTTGTTCTTTGCTTGGCTAAGGTAATACTCAAATCTATGTTATGATTTCTGTTATTAAATTTCACATCATAAATTTTTGAATGTGTTGTTGATCCAGAATTACAGTAGCGTATGTTTAGATATTAAATAAAATTACTTTTGTTTCTAGATAGTCTACATTTTGCCCTTAAATTCTAACAAAAATCCCACACCTTACTCAGCATTTGATGGAGGACGTTAAACTTGGTTATGCTTGGACACTACTCAAAGAGGTGATCCATGATCATTCCACCTTGGACATTGGCCTTCCCACCTTGGACGTTGAGTTCCTTGATGATGACATCATGCACTAGGGTTTGCTTGATGATGTTGAGCTTGCTTGCCATTGGGGCACCATTTGATGACTTAATGATGTGACATGATTCTTGATGAGGGGACACACCTTTCTACCATGCTCGTACCACTTGGATTATGGTGTTAATTTTTTCATAAGCTAGGTTAAGTATGAAGTTCATTCCATTTTAGCATTTCACTTAACCATAAACAATAATGTTGCAGCAACCAAGATCACAAGAAGAAACACCATGCACAAGAACACAAGAAGTATCCTGGGAAACCCTTCTCAACAAGGGAAGAAAACCCAACCAAATCCTTTGCTATAATCTTCAAGAGAAACACCTTCACCACCAAGAAAGACCTAGCACACAAGAGGGTGCTTAAGCCCTAGAACTCTAGTGCCCAAGAGAGGTGCGCACCTTTTGCCAAAGAAGTGTACTCGCTGAAATTTCCAAACTCACAAGTAAGATATGATTTCACAATGGAGAATCGTCCCTTACTTATATTAGACTTGTCCAATCAACAAAGGCGTCTATTGGCTCAACAGGGCCGACCTCTCTAAGTCACTATATAATTTATTATTATTATTATTTATTATTATTATTATTATTATAATTAATATTAATATTAATTATCTTTTACATTTATTATTAAACATATTAAGGTGGGGCCAACCTGTACCCTTTACATAACAATTAGGGTTACAGGTAGGTCTGACTCTTGAACAGTATATAGCAAAGGATCTGATACACCCACTAGTGCTCATCCACTAGGGGCACATCCATAGGGATGTCATAGCTCTGATTCACTGCATTACACAGAAGAACCAGGTCTTCACACGTTCACCTGTGCTCGTCCACAGGCACGTCCACTCTACAGATCTGCTTTCCCACTGCCACCGACAGGAGAATCATCTGGAGTCTTCTCGTCAACTTTGTTGCTCAGAGGAGGCTATCACATCATCTTCATTTCTGTTCACATGACGATGTGCCCAGCACTTTTAGGATTTCACACGTTCACCTTGTGCTCAGCCACAGGCACGTCCTAACTCAACATATCGCTTTTCCACCGAATAATCATTTGGAGTTCTTCTCACTCTCTAATTGGAGGAGGTCATCTCTACGTTCCTAACTCTGTCTCAGGCAGGAACCACGTACCCTTCTTAGGGGCTTTCTCTCAAGTTTGCAAGCTGAGGGAAAGACTCACATAGCTACCATGTTCCACATCTCACAGGTTTGTAAGCTTGAGGATGTCTCCCATAGTTGCATTCATCAACAGTCCCTCTCAGCTAGGGAGGCATTCTTTATCATGCCAAGTCTCACACGGATGTATTTTGAATTTTGTCTTGGCTGGAGTTATCAACACTCCCTCTCGACTAGGGAGCCATTCTTCAAGAAGTTAATTTGGTGAAGATATCTGCAATCTGCTCAAGTGTAGGAAAGTACTGCATGTGTACGATTTTCCTCTATATCATATCTCTGAAATAAGGACATTTCATCTCATTGTATTTCGATCCATCACAAAACACGGGTTCTCAAGGAGCTTTATTCATGACTCTTGGTTATCATCGTAGGATCCATCTCATGGTCAAGTAAATATGTCAGAAGCTTGTGAAGCCATATTGCTTCGCACACTCGATGTTATATACTCTGCCTATGTGGTACTCAAGGCTACAGAATTTTGTTTCCTGTTGCATTAGGAAACCATGAAAACTTCACGATAGAACATCAGTCGGATGTGCTTTTCCGGTTCACTGTACTTTCTGCTCAATCTGAATCGGCATATCCTGCAAACTCAAGTTTATACTGGAGGCGTGTCTTAGGCCATATCCAACTGTGCCTCGTATATATCTCAATACATGTTTTGTTGTTGTCTAGTGAGTTTGTCTTGGTTGACTCATGAAATGACTAGGCACATTCACTGCATGGCATGAATCAAGTCTGGTGTTGACCAGATACATTAGTGATCCAATCAATTGTGGATCAGTCTCGTCTGAATCATCATCAATCTTCTTCTTTAAATCCATTACGATGGATTTTGCATTCTGTCATATTTGAACTTCTTTAATATTTTCACTGTATATTTTCCTTGACTCAGGAAAATTTTATCAGTCATCTGTCATACTTCTTGTCCCAAGAAGTAGTGCATCATACTCAGATTCTTCATCTCGAATTCAGAAATCAAGGATTACTTGTAACAACAACGCTTTCTGAATAAGTCACTAGGATCAAGCTCTCGCCACCAACACTGTAATGATATAGGTTTGGATCAGCAACACTCTTGTTGAGATCCAAACTTACCAAGAATCTATCCATCTGATATAGTTTTCAACTCATGGATGGAAGTGTATCTGGTTCACTGGATCAAGTGTCTCATCATAGACAACTCCCTCTATTTGTGAGAAACCTCTGGCTATAGATCTCATTTTGTATTTCTTGACACTTTCATCAACTGCATGCTTTACCACAGACTTCCCTTTCTGGTCCCTGAATAGTATATTATGCATCATTCTTTTAAGATATACTGGTATTCTTTTGTTATGGCATTTTGCCATACCAGTTCCCTTGTTGCTTCTCTAAGACAAGGAGTCTCAGCATCAATGAAGTGGCTCATGACTGAAGGATAGCTCGAAAATCTCTTTTGCTTTCTCGAAATGTGCCTTGAGAGGCTTGTATTTTTCTCTGCCTCTTGCAAAGTGAGTATAGGTAGGCATTTTATGCCCTACTGCAATATCTCTGAACATATCAACTAGATAACCTGGAGTAATGTTTGTTCTCCCTCTGAGTTGTTGAAGGGGGATAAGGTATTGTCTCACTGTCAATCTCCATCTGAGATTCTCTGGGTCTTTGAAAAACTGTCTCTTCTTCAAGGACAACATCTCTACTTGTCTCAATCTGTCTCTGACTAGGGATGTCTTTGAAGATTCACTGTATCCTTTCTTCCTAAAGGATTTAGCTTGGACTTCTTCTTCTTGGGTACATGAAAATACATTGGGCACCCAAATAAACTGAAGTGTTCAATCTCAGGCTTCATTTCAATGAAGTCTTCTTCGGGAGTTATGTTTTTCAAAGTCTGGTGAAGACTCTTGTTCTGCACATATACTGTGTCATGCATGCTTCTTCCCATGGAATCCTATAAAGATTATGAACATGCTTTGTAGCATTGGTTGTCTCAATGATGGTTCTATTCTTCTTCTTTCTCAAATGGTTTTGGCTCCTTCTAAGTCAAGTGACTCCCTCTGAAGGATAAGCATCTTCTTTTCTTGTTAACCTAAATGGATCGGGAAAAAAAAAGGACCAACACAAGAATATCTCCTAAAGGAGAATAATGAGTACATCAAAATATTTTAAGGAATATTGTCACAGCTACAACACCTACTTGTAATGTAGCAAATTTTTAGAAATATAGGTTAGAGGAATGACAATTACAACAATCAAACCTGGAGTCTTTATTTTGAGTGTGTTGTTTCTCTGAATGCACTGAGATCCCTCTGGATCCATGACTTCAACAAAGGTTCCTTTCTCCTGCAATTTCACTTATGACAATGATACAAATAATATATACAAGTGCATACCTGGGGATGTTGATACGATTTTTCCAATGGCTCTTGGTTGATCTCTATCCTCTAAGTTCTTTATGAAGAAGATTGTCACGGTGTCACCTTTTGTCATCTTTGTTTATTTTGAAGCTGGCCCTTCAAAGTAAGGGTTTGAGTAGGTGATTGGCTTCCTTGTCCTGACGTCATCTTCCTTCCACTCATTGATAGCTGTCTCTGGTAAACCCTTTTGTATTACCTCAATAAGTCTTCCTCTGAAGTCTTGTCTTTCAAGAATTTTGAAGTTGCTTGATCCATCAAGCTTATCTTCCATCATAGTTTTGTTCATCATAATTTTAGATTCTTCACAACCCTTTGTCAACTAGGCTAGAAAACCTAACAGCTAGGCTAGGCTAGCACTTTTAGGTTTTATTGGACTTATGACTGCCAACAATAAGCCTTTGAGAGATAGGAGAACACTGGTGAGTTGAAGAGCTCCTTCAATGAGTTTGCAAAAACCCTAATTCTGGAATTTCTGCAGAAATTAGCGAAACCCTAGAAACCCTAGGGCCAAAAATTCATAATGCTCGGAATGTCACTCTGAGAGTCTTTGGAGATGCGCTGGAAGAGGCCGTACCCTTCTATGCCAAAAGTAGCCCCAGCGTCCAAGTATTAAGGGTTGAATCACCACTGAGAAGGAGGTACGGATTTTCTGGAAACACTAGGAGGGTCGTACGGTTCTGCAGAAGAGGAGAGATGGCTGATAAAGGTTTGTAGCTTGTGCAATGGGTTCTTCAAGACCTATGCTCTGATACCATGTTGATTTTTTCATAAGCTAGGTTAAGTATGAAGTTCATTCCATTTTAGCATTTCACTTAACCATAAACAATAATGTTGCAGCAACCAAGATCACAAGAAGAAACACCATGCACAAGAACACAAGAAGTATCCTGGAAAACCCTTCTCAACAAGGGAAGAAAACCCAGCCAAATCCTTTGCTATAATCTTCAAGAGAAAGACCTTCACCACCAAGAAAGACCTAGCACACAAGAGGGTGCTTAAGCCCTAGAACTCTAGCGCCCAAGAGAGGTGTCCACCTTTTGCCAAAGAAGTGTACTTGCTGAAATTTCCAAACTCACAAGTAAGATATGATTCCACAATGGAGAATCATCACTTACTTATATTAGACTTGTCCAATCAACAAAGGCGTCTATTGGCTCAATAGGGCCGACCTCTCTAAGTCACTATATAATTTATTATTATTATTATTTATTATTATTATTATTATAATTAATATTAATATTAATATTAATTATCTTTTACATTTATTATTAAACATATTAACGTGGGGTCGACCTGTACCCTTTACATAACAATTAGGGTTACAGGTAGGTCCGACTCTTGAACAGTATATAGCAAAGGATCTGATACACCCACTAGTGCTCATCCACTAAGGGCACATCCATAGGGATGTCATAGCTCTGATTCACTGCATTACACAAAAGAACCAGGTCTTCACACGTTCACCTGTGCTCGTCCACAGGCACATCCACTCTACAGATCTGCTTTCCCACTTCCACCGACAGAGGAATCATCTGGAGTCTTCTCGTCAACTCTGTTGCTCAGAGGAGGCTATCGCATCATCTTCATTTCTTTTCACATGACGATGTGCCCAGCACTTTTGGGATTTCACACGTTCACCTTGTGCTCAGCCACAGGCACGTCTTAACTCAACAGATCGCTTTTCCACCGGATAATCATCTAGAGTTCTTCTCACTCTCTGATTGGAGGAGGTCATCTCTACGTTCCTAACTCTGTCTCAGGCAGGAACCACGTACCCTTCTTAGGGGCTTTCTCTCAGGTTTGTAAGCTGAAGGAAAGACTCACATAGCCGCTATGTTCCACATCTCACAGGTTTGTAAGCTGGAGGATGTCTCCCATAGCTGGATTCATCAACAGATGGGACATGGCCTTTGGAGGCTTCACACACCCCCTTGGAGCATGATGTTGTCGTACGTGTGACCTAGGAGGACATTATTATGGTGTATTAGCATGGTTATTCATTGTTATAGGATATTTGAGGGGTCAGCCCCACTTGTACCATGGATTGTTCTTTTAAATCATTATGTGGACATATGCGTTGGGGTTACCTCATATAAATAAGGCTAGAGCTCATTTGGATCAAACACAACCCACTCACTTGTGAGATCACTACTACTTGTCTTCTTCTCTCTTATTTTTGCTATGGATGTCTTATGTGCACCTTTGGAGAGACTTGGATGGATGCTTTCTCTTGTTAATGGTGGATTCTTCATGAACTTGGGTTTCTTCTATGAAATTTATCTAAACCCAATTCATAAAACCAATTAAATTACACTTATAATTGATTACACCAGGTTTTCTTTCACAAATAAATCAATGCACATCAGAAATTAAATAACCAGGAACATAAAGTAGAAGATAATGTTAAATTTGTAGCAGCTGCAAGAGCCATTCTCCGGGAGGATGGCAAAGACCCTAGTCAAGATCTAGGGCCCCCAGTGCACTCCTGGGGTACTTGGTATGGGACCAAAACAATCAATGCCATGGCAAAAGACCCCTTCTTAGGGCCCCCAATATATGACTGGGGTTCTTGCTCTGGGACCAAGCAGTAAAGACCCCTGAGAGGGCCCCAGTATATGACTGGGGTTCTTGGTCTGGGACCAAGCAGTTAAAGTCCCTAGATATGTCTAGGGCCCCTAGACATGGTCCAGGGTACCCATGCCTAGGGCATGGGTTGATCCTTGGTCTTGTACCTTGGTGGATAAGACCCCAGAAATGTTCTGGGGCAACTTGATCCTTGATCAGGTACTTTGTTGGTGTATGACCCTCCTTGAAGGTGGGCATGACCACACGAGGGATGTATCCCATATGCAATGATGATAAAGTTAATAAGGTCACCTTGAAAATGAATGGACAAGTATTGCCACCAAGCAACCCCACCTAAAACCCCTTTACCCTTGTTTGTGTTTGTTTGGGGCTTTGTTTTTGTCTTAAGGGTTAATGTAAAATATTAATTAAATATTTTAATTATAACATGTTTTGAATTAATATTTATATTAATTAAAACATGTTATTTTTATTTATTATTTTAATTACTAATTTGCCCTAGCCTAAACTATAAATAAAGTCCTACCCTCTACCCTTAATACTACACTCACTTGTTCTCTTCTAAGGTAGGCGGATCTCCTTTTTGAAGCTATGACTCCTTTGTAACAGTGACTGAGGTTTCCTGTTGTGATTTGGCCCTTCTATAATTTTCTATTCAGCCTAGTTGTTGGCCCCAGAATTGTTTGCTGTCTACTTCTGTTTTGAAGGGTTATAGCAGATCTACTTTATGGTGTGGTTACCTGAGACTGAAGTTGCCGCCACCTCTTTTCTAGCACAGATCTGAACCTTCTTTTGTGTCGTGGTCTCTCTCTAAGTGTAGATCTGGTTCTACAGTGGGCCGTGGCTTCTCTAAAAAAGGGTTGACCCCTGCCATGGCCTCTCAAGCTCAATACTGCCTCTTCTCTTTGAGTCGTGGCCTCTCTAAGTCACCTGTAACCTCTGGTCTGTGTAAGGGTTTGAGTTCTTGGTTTCTTTTTGGTTGTGAGGGTTTGATCACAGAATTTTTGTGTGATGCTTTAAATGTTATCCTCTTCCTTGGTGGCTAGTAAATCCATTCTTCTCTTGGCAAGAGATCTAACCTACATGGTAGATCTATGAACCTGAAATTTTTTCTGAGCATAAACAAAATTGGTATTACATCTCTTATGCGTGGCATGCACTCCTTCAGTGATCTGAGGTAAGTCTTCAAGGTAAGATCCACTATTTAGATCTGTAAATTCTAAAGTTATTATTGATTAGATCTGCTTTCTGAAACCTAGCTTAGATCTATTTTCAGTTTAGATCTGTTACTTTAGATCTATATTAGATCTATTACTTAGATCTATTCTTGAGTTAATTTGCACCAGATCCAGTGATTAATAAGTCTGTTTCAAAACTAGTTTCTGTTTTGATAATCTAATGTTTTTGCTAACTAAGAAATAGAACACTGGTTGAGTTTAATTCAGATCTGAGTTTTGTGTGTACTTGCAAATTGGTTATTCTTCCTAAGTTCAGTATCTATGACTGTGTTCTAGCTGCCCTTCTAACTGAAATTTATAAAAAGACATCTATGTCCTGCATTACTTTCCTAATTCTAACAGATAACAACAATCACATCAATAGTACACAATGATTTTTGGACAATAGTCCCTGGAAAAATCCCGGAGGGAAAACCAATGTAGCAGATTTGTGGATTTTATTATTTCAGCAGGAAAATATAGAGATCTCTTACAAAATGAGTCAATCCTCAATATTGGTTGAGTAAACCCTCCCCAACAATTTGTATGGCCTCCCCACAAATTCTACAAGCCAGACGGACTCAGAAAATGACAAATCGTGAGCCTCGGCGTTGTGGTACGGCTCCCTGCGTCAAGTCTGCATCACCCTGTACGGCCCTCTCAGATCTGTTGTGTAACCTTCGCAAAATGCTAAAGATGTGAATCGATCCACTTAGCAAATGACCTCCTCTGTCTCCCTGCAATCCCTGTCCAACAAACGCTTGGGAAAATCTCTTCACTCCAATGAAGTTCGCCCTCTCTCTTAGATGAATAATGCACCCTCCTAGCCAAATCGATTTCCTTATACTTCCATGAGCAAGTGAAACCCTAATCCCGAAATGATTAAGGGCTGAGATTAACTCTCTCCCTCATGATGAGATGAATGGTCAAGATTAAAAGACTACAATTTAAATTATTTTTCACTTAAACCTTAGAAAAGGTGTTCAATAAAGTCAACTGAAGAATATAACACATCAACAATCCTTTTCCCAAGTTAGACTTTAGAAAAAGTTAAATAATCAACTTGGCATGTGTTTCATTGTCCCCCACCATGCTAGGACGTTGCAATCTAGTGGAAGACCTTCCTTGCTACATTCTCAACATCTTCATGCTATGTGCCTTGACTAGTAAGTGTTTTCTTATTGTGCATGTGATTTTCATGGTATATTTTGGTGAATGCTCTATTAGAAAGGTAATAGTTGCATGTTATCGTTATTTTCCTTGAATAATTTGAAACCATAAGGAAGGATTAAGAGAGGTTATACCCTTCCCTTGTTGTTTTCACCTTAACTTTGTTAAAGCATTCAAGGTTTTTCTTAAGAGTTAGGATTGGCTATCCCCTTAGGGTTTTCCTTGGCTAGGGTTTAGTTTTACGGGTTAGGAGTGGCTATAGGGTTTAAAACCTAGTTTTCATCCATTCTCTTTGCTAGATGCATTAGAAGAAGTAGGACAGCACCTAGGGTTTATGAAAGGATAAACTTTAGTGGCCTTTCCTTTGAGGTTTGACCTAGGCTTAACAAAGGATAATCCTAGGGTATAAACCTTCACCTTTTCCCTTGTGTTTAGCCTTCTTTTGATGTGTTGCATTGACTCCATTTGCTCTAAGAAGGAAAACGGCACTAGTCTCTTGTCTACAAGTGTTTGCAAAACTCAAACAACTCTCTTTCTCTCAAAGCTATTTGACAACCAAATTACGAACGTGTTAACCCCAAGATTTTCACCCTTGAAAATCGTGAGGGTTAAGAGCTAGCATGCATTATTTTGGCTGGCATTCTAAGATTCTCCCAGAGTTTAGCACTTGTGTTGAGCAAGAGGTTGTTTCCCATCAGAGGCAGGTAAATTATCGGTACATGGTAGTTTGGTTCAGAGTTGGAGTTGACTTGGTTTCTGTACATTTTGAGAGAGATGTCTACATACAACAAGGGTTGCTATTTTTTAGGAGACACGGTTTGAGTGTGTCTCTTGACAGTTTGGAGAAGTTCTAAGCATACAGTATGAGTCCTTGCATGATTCTAAGCCCGATGACACTTTTCCGGGTGACATGCAAGAACTTTCTATTTTTAGCAGGTTTTGCTCCAAGCCCCCGATTCAAATTTTGAGCGTACAGTATTGGTCCTTGAGACATCCAAAGTCTTTTGGATCTTTTCCGGGATGATGTGGCACAGTTTACTATTTTTAGCAGGTTGAGCACCAGGGCTCGCATGTCAGTTCTGATCGCATATTCGGACCCCTTGCGGAAAGACGAGATCAACGAGTATAAATTCAAGGGAATTCATACGACTTTCTATTTTTAGCAGTGTCTATTTTTAGACAGTGACATGTGGCGGTGTTCTCCCAGTCATCCTGGGTGATGTGGACAGTTTCCTAAAATTTAGGTATTGGTTTCTATTTTTAGAAATGTCTATATTTAGCAGGTATAGTCATCGACCATGCAGTGCCAAGTGGCACCCTCAAAGATCGACATGTGGCAGAGCTACAGAGTGATGGGCATCCACCTAGGCATGGGTCACATTTTCACATGACATGAACATTTAATAATTAATTAATTGAGCTAAAGGGGGGCGCATAAGTGGGTCCCATTTCCGTATATTACTCCTCACACTCACCTCTCCACTTGCCATGCAACACTTCCACAAGATTCGCCCCCATTTGAGTTTATACCGTAAATTCCTAAAATTTAGGAGATTCCCTAAAATTTAGGGCGAATTTGACTTGGCCATAACTCACCCTCGTCTTCTATCTCCCTAAGTGTGCCCTCTTCTCTCTCTCACATGTGGGCGCATAACTGAGTTAATTGTCACTTATCTCTTGCCTATCACAATTACTTGGACTCATAACTATTATTAGCCATTTCCATGCATCCATGCGCCTTATCTAACCCTTCTTCTCACACTTAACTTCATCATTCACTCACTTTCATCTCCTAGTGTGCTTTCCTAACCTTTAGGGCACATTCTTATTAGGGGAAGACTTATTCTTGATAATCTTAAATCTACCTAGGAAGGTCCTGAGTGGACTCAAAAGACTAACCAAAAGGCTCTTTTCAAAAAAATGCTTTTGAGAAGGCCTATGACAAGGTTGAATTGGACTTTATCCTTAACGTGTTGGATTGGTTGGGATTCGGTTCCTTCTATCATACATCAATGGAGACTCTCTTGTTGTAGGTTTTGGCAAGGATTGGTGTTCATGGTGCACTTTGTGGCCATGTGCAACAATTTTTATGCCACGAAGAGACACTTGGGATTTTCTTCTAACCTTTGCAGTGGAAAAAAAACTACCTTTCTGTTACAGGGACCAACTGTATACATTCACACTGCTACATCAACATTTCCTTTTGCATTTTTAGCTCACGAATGTTCGCTGAGCAGACAGACACCAGAGAGCACTTGACACTGCTTCAAAGGCTCATAATAAAAACTAATTTTTTAGACTTCTCCAGTGTAATTTTCAGACTTCTCTATTGCGATTTTCAGACTTCTTGTGAATAATTTTCAGCACTTTTCAAGTGCATCTGTTCCCTCATTTTAGTGCTATTTTCAAGAGCATTTCAAGGGCAGTCAATCCGACTTTGCTGCACTCTTTTGCAGGTTATGAAAAACAAATCTCTGTTTTTTTCAGTTGGGATTCAGCCCACATGTATTTAGTGATCATCTCAACAGATGTATATTAAGTAAAAAACAATAAGTGAGGCAATGCACCTTGGATGGTGTGGTCACTACACATGCATCAGCTTGGAACACTTCTGCAATTTAACCTTCAGCTCTTGTGTGTGTTTTTTGCAACCATGAACCTAGAACATGAATGCCATGGCTCTGATACGCAATGTTGGTTTTAATATATGCAGCATACAAATTGAATCACACATAAGAAAGGGGCACCGGAGCTTGTAGTGGAGAAAACCCATGAAGGGGAAAACTCCACTTTCTAAGCAATCATTCCATTATCCATGTGTCTTCTAATGTACAATACGTCCCTTTATATAGCATTAGATGATCATAACAATGTGTCATATTCAGGCATTGTTATCGTAACAATCTCCATGAATCTCTCAACTGCTTCCATGAATTCTCCATCCCTAATTTCTCTCATTGTCCTCAATATTTGTTTTGTACGTAAACATTTATGCATGGTCTACTTCATTTCATCTTACAAATATTTACCAATCATCAAAGGTAGGAGTTATTCCTTCAGTGAGACTAGTAGCAAAGGGTTTTACAGAGAAAGAAGCCATTGATCATATAGAAACCTTTACAACTACTTCAAACATGAACACAATTTTAGGTTGGTGTTAAACATGGAAGCACAATTCGAGTGGACTGTTCATCAAATGGATGACAAAGGTGCCTTTGTAAATGGAGATCTAGAAGAGAAAGTGTACATGGAGCAGCCCTAAGGCTTCGTGCAAAAGAGGAAAGAGCACCTTGTGTGTAGACTAAAAAAGGCAATGTACAGACTCAAACAGGCATCCAGAGCTTGGCGTAAAAAGATTGATGAATGCTTCATGGCAAAGCATTCATGAAAAGTCCATCAAATCCAAATATGTACATAAAAATCAAAAGTCATCGATGATATTGTGATTGTAGTGTTGTGTGTGGATGATCTAATAATTTTAAAGAACAATACAAAAATGATTAAAGATTTGAAAGGTAAGTTGCACAAATCCTTTGAAATGACAGATTTGGGCATACTTCATTATTGTTTAGGGGTGCAAGTATGGCAGATAGATGGTGGCATCTTCATGTCCCACACCAAGTACGCACAACAAATATTGAGAAGGTTCAATAAGGCAAATAGCAAGTCAGTGGCAACTCCTCTTGAAACAGGAATGAAGTTATCAACCACTGAAGATTGGAAATATGTGGATGGAACTTTACACATGCAACTGGTGGGGAATTTAATGATAATCTACCTCACAACTACCAAGCTAGATTTGAGTTATGCACTTTGGATTGTATCACAGTTCATGGCAAGTCCCAAAGATGTTCAGTGGAAAGAAGCAACGAGAATCCTACAGTAAAGAAAGGTGCACTGCACTGCAGGCTTGCATGTGTATAAGGTATTAATTTCATATTGGTTGGATACACAAATTTAGATTCAACAGGTTGCATAAATGAAAGAAAATCCACCGCAGGTTACTCTTTCAACATGGGATCAACAGTAATATCGTGGATTAGTGAGAAGCAACCAATAGTTGATTTGTCTCCAAAAAGCAGAATACAGGGCAGCAGTCAGTCCAACATATGAAGCAATATGGCTAAGGAGGATTCTAGCTTATATAAATCTTCAACAGACTCAAGCCATATCCTTTTACAGTGACAACCTGAGCGTGACCTAACTCGCAAAGAACCCAATGTTACACCATCACTTTATTAGAGAGCATGTGCAAAACAAAGAGATTGAAGTTGCATACTGCAAAACTGGAAAAATCAGCTTGCAGACCATTTCACAGAAGCATTGAGCAGAGAGAAATTTCAATATTTTAGAGAAATGATTCGTGTAGAAGATAAAATAGTAATTAAGGAGAGGATGGAAAAGATGGCATGCCCATTTTAGCTAGGCGCACTAATCTTCTAGATTTAGTGGTGGGGTGAGGTTTAGGAAAGTTTGACAAATTTAAAAGGGACAATCTTGTTTTGGGTTAGCATATTTTTGCTAGAGGATATCCTCAGCTATATATTTTTGGGACAGGTTTTGTTTTAAATATGTATACATGTGCAATATAATATAGCACAATTTTTTGGGTAAAAAATTAAAATCAGTTATCTTCTCGTGCGTTCTCTAAAACCTATATCAAGATTCTACCAAAACATGGATGTATCATGTGAGCCTCTTGATTCAGGAGTCACAACATTCAATAAATGTGACCCTTTATTGTTGTTCTTGGAAACATCTACTACGTTTGAATTTTGTGCACATGGTTGCTAGCACAAATGCTTACAATATACTAGATCCATTGACGACTGTTTCATAGGGATTTCTGGCAATGCATTCCCGATGGAGGGCGGTACCCAACAATACAAATACATGAGGGCCAACTCAGTTAACTAATGTTGCAACTTTGAACCATTTGACACATGTCTTGACACTTGAGATGCAAACAAGGTCTTCCATGGCAGTCCCGTCAACCCAGTCAACAATAGGCCATATTTTTCCTATGATGCCAAGAAACCAAAATATGCATAAAAAAGTTGAAAATGACTATAATAAGCTTTTGGGATGGCTTCCAAGCATTTTTCGAGCAAAGCAAATCAATGCCAAGTAAGCAGAGTTGGTCTAGAGCACTCTGTTGTGCCTCCAAGGCACAATAAGTACATAGGTAAAGGAACCAACAAACACCCGACCAAAAGATACATCTACCTCTCTCAGGTATTAACTTTAAACTAGCATGACTCTCATCTAAAAAACTCATCTGCAGGTCAACCCCACAACTTGGCCTTACACGTTTCAAACCAAAATAAGTCAGAAGTAGGTTTAATGTTCTTTATTTTTTGTCCTAATTGATTTATGCCTTTTTTAACTTATTTTGTCTATGTAAAGAGCTCTAACTTAGCCATAACAAGTGTTCATTTTAATGGCCCATCAATTTTTAGACCTTTTCAAAAAAATAAAAAATAAAACTTTTCCCCATGTAGATCAGTGTAAATTTGTGTGAAGCTGCAAAACTAGTTTATTCCAAATTTGTAGTCAACACAACAGAGAAAATTAGTGAAGCTATAAGTTCAAAGCTCAAACCAAATATGTTTTAATACACACTCAATTGATTTAATCAAAAAGTCGCATATATCAAAGGAAGGTATGTAGTGACGTGAACTTTCACATGGAACATTCCTATGTGCATCCCTTCCGAAAGGACAGCAAGTACCTGGGCAAGTGACATGCAATCTTTGACATTGCGGAGCAGTTCTTGCATCTGCAATTGAGAATGGGCATCATAATCAGATATTTAAATTCTTGTTATCTAGGAAGTGAACTAATTCTTTGTAATCATTGACATACTCAATAACATATGTATGATGATGTCTTATTAACATTCACCATACTTTATTTCATTCAGTGCTTTAATAAGATATTTCCCTTTTACTTCATTATTGTAACTTTCTTATTGGAAAAAGATCTGCAATTGAAAATAACCATAACTGTGTAACAGAATTTTCTACTTAAATGTTAGTACTCACAAAGACAGAACATCTTCTAAAGTTACAGTGCGGCTTTTATTTGCCTGTTATTATCCCGTGCTAAGAAGATCCAGATGATAATTTCTCTAATCTTAAACAAGCCTAGTCTTTTAGAGCATTGACCTGCTCTCTGGAATGGTTTGACAAAATTTAGCGCTATTACTTTGACCATCCAAAAACAGAATAATAGATAGAGACACTGTAGATGGAAAGTCCAGACTCCAAAGTCCTAGCCTCTTCACCACTTCTAAATGTTTTCAAGTAGCATAGCAAGTGAGGATGCCAAAAGTAGCCCTGTCGCAAGATGAAAACACCATGGCTACTGAAAAGAGGACGATAAGCCAATCAAACTTGAAGCAGACTAAGAACATCACAAATAGTAAAACATGCACAGACAGATTAGCATAAGGCAGGTAATGAATCAAAGACTCTGATTAAGATGGCAGATTAAAAAATGCCAACCAACTCAACATATGACAAACCACACTTAGTATATAATATCATAAAAAGACATAGATATTGGCCTGGTAATTTCGTCCTTGATATTATCTTAGTTCAGGTAAAGAATCAAATGCCAGACGTGGATTTTGCACCCTTAAAATGAGTAATTTCATATCATTCTCTTTTCATCTAAGTTCTATAACTAGCTTCAAATTTGAGTATTCATCATGGAAAACTTTAAATATAAAAACATTAAAAACACATATATGTATAAATATTGTGAAGAACTGCACAGAAAGCTTAGTAACATTCAGCAGCTTAAATACAAACCAGAGCACTGTATTGAAATCTTATGCTGAAATCCAAATGATTTTGAAAGTGCCCATATATAATGATATATTGGAGTATCTTCCAAAAATATATAGTAACCAGCTTTATAGGAATCAAGGCCCAAGGCCCGTTGAAATGTTAGTATCTTCCTCTCGAATACTAGGAATGTTTGATGGGTCTGCATGTTAAGTGGACTCCTTTGGCTTGTGGTTGATTTCCTTTTGCACCTGTGTGTGTCCTGGTTGGTAGTGAGGAACCAGTTACCAATCCTACAGCAGCATTTTCCTTCAATGAGTTATGGCAATATGCTAATACAGTAAACACGGACCACAGTTGTGTATGTGTGTCCCACATTGAAACTTTCCACATTACAATGATGGGTCGTGATGAGCTATAGGTGACTGAAGGCTGAAGCTATGGTTGCTGTATTAGTATCCTATTTCATGCTAATGTTACTGGATGCTTCTGTGCTTTAGGTGGATCATTTGAACTGTAGTTATTTTCCTTAGGGTTGATGTATTTGCACTGCAATGAAATGTTAGTACTTAATCTCACAGTGATGTATACCGTGGTGAAATGTTGCGCTGTTAAGTTTGCAAATGGTTTCTTCCGAGACTTGTCACTATGAGCTGCAAACACTCTCGCCGGAACTTTAAATACTTAGAGACCTTGCGAAAATCTTTCGCATTTTAATACGATCGTGTTTTTCTATTTGAACTCGAGAAAAAAAATTTWAAACCTGAGACAAATAGAAGCCTTTCATAATGTGACACAGCTTCAATTATGCATATTCCTGACAGTATGTGACATCAACCCATAATGCTACCGTCAGCATTTGTGTTTTCTTTCACTGCTCTCAGCAAATTAAAAGCTTGACACTATCAAATGGCATAGCTTCTAAGGACAAGATGAAGATTGAGTGATTACTTTAAGTTAAAAATGTATACCTGCACATTATATAAATTCAGAATACCTAATACTCAATTGGATTTGCTTGCACTATCTGCTATTTTTCTTTGTATAGAAATCCGTTTTTTAAATTCATTCATAATACTATGGAACAATTACTCGAAATACTCTCTATCTATTCCTATTAAAATGAATCCATTGGAAAGGAATGTTAACATATTTACTATCGCAAAGAAATCCATTTCTTAACCATTTAACCTCTCGTCAAGGCATGACTTTTCCTCTTATCAAAATGTCTTCGTGGTGCATAGCATGTATTTGACCAAGCAAGTTGGAGAACAAGGCTCGAAGATAGTTCATGGCATGTATTTGACCAATCAAGTTGGAGAACAGGGCTTGAAGATAGTTGCATCCTTTATTGGGGAAATTGGACCAGCAATCACAAGAAAACGAGAATGTATTTGACCAATCGACATAGAGAACAAGGCCTGAAGATAGTCGCGTCCTCTACTGGAGGAAAAAGAGATGAAATTACTAATAGCAGGGAATAATTTGATCAAACAGAATGACTTCACTTTTCTCTTTTTACAGAAACTACCCACTTTTCACCTTAGCAGAGTCAAAACTACTACGATGTGTCACTATGAGGATTCTCAGGTAGAGCCCATATACATTGAGGATTCTCAGGTAGAGCCCATATACTTTGAGGATTATCAGATAGAGCCCATATACTTGAATGCCCTTAGAATTAAACTTAGGTTAACTGAAGTAAACTCCCACCTGCATACCACTAGACCACAGCCAATTGACTTGACCAACAATAGTATGGAGTATAGAAAATGACGGTTTTAGGAAAATTACTATTGTTGTTATTAGTTAAATCGGTTGAAATTTGAGAAAGGGAAACCAAATGAAAGAAAATGAAAAGTAGAAGATCTGCAATAATTTATACCGACAATACCTGTATCATTACGGGCGTGTCTGTTCCCAATGCTCGCCTGGCAAGCCTGGCATGAGAGGCCATTGTTTTCTCTGTTCTCTGTGTATTGTTGTATGTCCTCGCCCTGCCCAGAAAGAGTGAGAATTGGGAAGGGAGGGAAAGGAATGGACACTGGAGAACAGATCTATCCAGTCTGTGTAGTGTTTGCATCAAAACCCTCGCATTTATCTCCGAATCTTGCCTCCCCACTTGGAAGGCCTCGTGTTCCAAATCTGAGTCAGACAAATAAATATACTTTTTGCTTTCCTGTGACTTTTTGACAGGCCGTCCTCTTGTATTAGTTAGGAAGCCGCTATCTCACACACAAACTTAGTATTGTTATTTACTCACTGGTCAGGGAGCCGCCGCACCACGTTGGTTGCGTGGCGAATAACCCCAGCTTAGCATGGGGATTTCGACAGCTGGCAAGAGTTTAGTGGTTAATTTTGTTTTTTTATTTATTTTTTTAATTGTTAGCTGGAGAGGGTCGTAGACCTCAACCCATCTCGTCCTCTGATTTAGGATTCTTGCGTGGAGTTCTAAAAAGGTAAATGACATATTGTACTGGTAATTGAATTGTATTCCTCAAAATTATAATTTTCAGTTTATTTAAAAATAAATTAATTAAAATTAAAAAAAATATGAAAATTTAAATCTCGAATTTACCAAAAAAATCATATGAAAAAATTTATAAATATATGAGTACTACTTTATTTTTTATTTAAAATTATATGTTTTGTTGGTTATTATTTATGAAATGTGGTCGTTATGTGTATTTATAAATATTTATAATATTTTTTATTAAATATATTTGTTTATAAATAAATAGATTAAAATGTGTATATATGAAAATTTTAATTTATTGATGATGATGATGATTAACGTTCTCGTAAGAGGGTAAGTGATAGTGTTAGAAAAGCATTAAGAGAAGCTTTCGAAGATCACCATAGTTTTGTTGAGTTAAGAGGTTAGGAAGGTTGGTAGTGTGACAAATATTTTGAAAATGAGATCTAATCTCGGTATAGGTAGGACAATCTAAGAGAAAGTGTTTTTCATCTTCAACCTTCTTAGTGTCACAAAGATGACACACTCTTTTATTCCATGGCGTTTTAGGAATTGACCAGCACCCAGTTTCACTGTGAAGCTCTAGTGAGAATTTGTTCTTATCTTAGCAATGCTTATTTTTTCTTTACACTCATCAAAACACATAGATAATTTGATCTTCTAGATTAGTGTTGATTACATCTTTATAATATCTTAACTTTCTTTTTTCCTCTAACTCTTTATCACCCCACATTTTCTCCTTAAATTTTGATTTGATGATATTTTTAATAGTATCTTTATTCTGCAAAGTGGTGTCTTCCATGATTCCCCAATAGTTTAGTCAAGGCTTGGCATCTTTATGCCATCTTCGCTTGAGTCGATGATGGTTACAACTCGATTTTGAAGCAATTTTATGAAGCCCATTGTCTTCCATGTTGTTTAACTTGTCCTTATACATTAGGTATCTAGTCATAGTCGTGCTCTCAATGGGGGAGAGGCTTGTTTCTAAGAGGATGATGGGATAGAGTATATTTCTTTTAATTTTGAGATTATAGGTTACAAAATACTTTTGTATTTGCTTTATCTTTCTCCAAGATTTACGAGAGATACTAYAGCCCTAGACTTCACATCCATAAAGAATAACAGGAKTAAYGAGAGTCTCAAAGAAGAGTTTCTTCTTATTCCAAATCCAAAGATCGATTGAATTACAATTGTTTTCAAGCCCATAATAAGTTTTCCATCCCCCAATAATCATTTTCTCAATGCTATAATTCCAATTGAGCTTGTGGTGAATATCAATTCCAAGATATTTGTATGAAGTCACTTCCTCCAAGTTGTTGTTGTTGTCATATACAAAAGTATCATAAGTGATTTTATTGAATTTAATAATCATGACCTTAATCTTATGAATATTAACAGTCATACCCATATCAAAGTAAAGATCTTTAAGAATTCTTAGTTAATGAATAATATTTTTAATATAATTTGTGAGTAATATATTTTTATTATTATATATTTTGTG
>JASDQU010010955.1:26526-42010 GCA_032191745.1 Picea mariana | reverse complement strand
CTTTCTCTTGATTTGGCTTCTTCCTTGAACCAAACTTCCTTTTGTTCCTGAAATTCTTGAATCTTGTTGTGAAGGCTTGATCATCGTATTTCTTTTGAGGTTTCTCTTTTGCACTAATCCTTGATTCTTCTTGTGCACAACAAGTCCAAAGTTCTTCGAATGTAGGATACTCCTTACTTGTGTTCATACTTGCGGCAAATGCATCCCATGTCTTGGGAAGACCGTTGAGTACTATATTTACCAGTTCCGTCTCTGAGATGATCTGTTCAATAGATTTGTAGTTGATCTCTTAACTAAGAGATCCTCACAAAGTATGATGTTATGTTGTCATCATCATTCATCTTCATGTCACATAACTCATTCTTCAGACTCATTACATGTCCAATGTTTCTGACTGAGAAGAGGTTTGTTAGGGCATCATACATCTTCTTAGATGAGTCAAGATGGGAGATGTAGGGTATCAAGTGGTCTTTTATAGAGTCCACTATGATACTCATGGCATTGATGTCATTGTTTTTGAACTTCTCCATAACTGCGACGTTCTGCGGTTCCTTCTCTTTTCCTTCTTCAAACTCTGGTTCCATGATATTTCCTTTCACGATATTCAACACTTTATTCTTGGAAAGGATGAGGTCAATCCTTGTCTTCCACGCTCTGAAGTTAGAAGCCCCATCTAACTTGTTTTCTGACTTCATAGAGTAAGTCATGGTTGCCTTGACTTGGTCAACCCTAAATTTGACCAAAAAATCAAACTTGACGTTTTTGCTTACTGAGAGTACCGGGAGATGCGCTAGGCTAGGGCTCACTAGTCTATCCAGAAATTAGGTCAATCCCTTCACTTATGGTGCCTCAACGAGAGGGTTAGGGTTTCTACAACTGCACCTGCTAGTAACCCTAGTGGCAGTGCTTTGGTAATTGCTCCTACTAGAAACCCTAGCAACAGTTCTTCAACGATCTTAGTATCCTTATGTCTATGCTCCCTTTCAGTGGTTAGACTGAATGAAGGAGGTGTGGGCCCATAACATGTTAGAATATGATGGATGTGCTCGTTTAACCATAAACAATATCACTATTGTCACCCAACCATAGGCCGAAGCCACCCCCGAGCACCTTAACCTTGACATAGAAGCATTCTGGAAGCAAACCCTAGGCTAGATAGCCAAACAAAGGGTGGCACACCTTTCTCCAAGGATAACGCACCAAGCAAGAGCTGATCAGAGAGTCCAAACCATAACCAAGAGATAGTCCAAGCCAAAACCGAAATATGCTAGCTGCAGCAGCTGCAATGGCAACTCTCCTCCAAACTTGCGCACAAACTAGCCAACTGCAGTGTGCACAAGTGTTGCTTCTGTAGTTCTGAGAATGCCTGCCATAATGAAGATTGGCATCCTGTATTTATACTAAATCTGGCAAACTGCCTGGGCTGACTTCTCATTCTAGGTGCCTATTTACTTAGTATATAATATTTCCTTTAGCCAACTTCTTCTCTTAGAGGCTAATAACCTAATACAAGTTATCCTCTTGAGTCGGCTTGTCTTCTAGGGTTATTAGCCAAATAATTAGGGTTTCTTCTTGCTTCCCGGAATATTCTGTTCTCGCTAGGTTTACACGTGGAGGTAAATACCTCCCATAGCTACCATAATATCAACACTCTTCGGTGTTACAAAGTTTTAGCAAATGTTTTGTATATTCTATTTCCTACAATGCATTAATTTAAGCATCAAGTTCTTAAATTCCTTCCCGTTATGCATTGATTTCAACAATGGTTTGTATATTATCCTTTTTAGAATGCATTAATTTAAGCATCAAATTTTTAATCTCCTCCCTACTATGTATTGATTGTAGCAATGCTTTGTATATTCTCCTTCTCACAATGCATTAAGTTAAGCATTGACTTCTTCTTAAACCCCTTCCTTTGGTGCATTTATTTCATTGATGTTTTGTATATTTTTCATCTTACAATGCATTAATTTAAGCATTCAATTCTTAAATGCCTTCATACCATGCATTGATTTCAGTTCTTCCTTCTATGTTAGAGTCTATACATAAGTACAATATTCAACATAATAACATTTGATGATATTGAAGGTCTAAGAAGGTTAGTGTAACAATGGGTTAGAAGACATAGTGAGAATGAATCCCTATACAAATGGAAGAATAGAGAAAACAAGACTGTGAACAACATACATTGCAAAGGGTGAATTGCTCCTAATGTATGACTCTAGAACAAAAGAGAGATCAAAGAAGATTGAATGTTCAAAGACAAAGGGCGCAAAAAAAACTTGATATAGAACTATGGAAGACTTATTGGCAAACATTGAACATGTTGCTCATAGTTATAGAAAAAGTCGTAGTCTAAACATTCTACGAAATGATTTTTTCCCAGTGATATTTTTCGGGGACCTTTGCTTGAAATCCGACGATAAATTGTTAGATCTGCAGATTTCGATGATTATTTCTATGTAATCCGAGTGCTCTAGGGGTTTTTTAGCATGATGAATCCATTTATGTATTTAGAAATGGATTTTAAAAAACAAAAAATAGTGATTTCATGTAGATTTATGTCGCCAGATTCCGACGAAAAAATCCATTTCATAGAACAATTAGACAACACCTATAGAAAAATAGGGTCAAACAAAGAAAAACTTTAAACCACAACAATAAGCAATGAAGAACAAGTTATTACACTTAAAAAATTTAGTGGAAGGATTGATCAATTAGTTCATACTCAAATGTTTCATGTTGGAATAGGCTTATGTTGGCATTCATGTGGTCAATGCTAATATAGGTCAAATATGTATGAGATTTAAAAAATAGTGGTTCCATCACAGATTTTCAGCGTTGCGTCAAATAGACCTAGGAGTGGAACATCAAGTCCTTTTCGATCTAACACAAATAGAAGAGATGTTGATAGCACATGTCAATCCAATTTTGCATGGTATGCAATAAATAGGTGGTGAATTCAAATATAGGGATACACCATTAGTTAACCTCAAGAAATAAAAAGTGTCGTCCATATATTCCCGTGACATATTAAAGACCTTGATGCAATGATTGGCATGCGGAAAAAAAAGAAAAGAAAAAAAGATGACATGGAACATCTTATGATTTCACTATAAAAAAGGAGAATGTATACAATGTATTGATGTTTAAGATCCAACATGATATTTTATTGTAATGTTCAAATTTATTACAATGCACTTGATGTGTTATCAGAAATTGCAATTGAAGCCACAACAATTTTAATTGAAATGATTTCAATGGGGTAATTGTGGTTTTGTATAGTGTCATTTCAACGTGGTTGCCCATAATTGAGACCAACCTAGATCTATCTTAACTTTAGATCTATCTAGCATCGATAAAAACATCCATTTAAAAATAAACATTTTCTCAAATTTTACATTTTGAAAAGAATTTGCATTTCAAAAAATTTGAATCCTCTTATCACTTAATAAATTCAAAGTTAAAATAATTCTATATTTATATTTTTTTAACTTAAATATTAAAAATTAATTTTCTTAAAATATTTATTAAACACAATATTACATATTTATAATAGGAGGTCACAAGTTCACATTCAGAGGAATAGGGTAGGGTAGGGTATGCATATCTCCATAAACTTTACCAGACAAATCGTTAGGTGGAAAGAGTCTCATACACCAATTTGATATCTAGCTTAACAGTGACCTTAAAAAATATATTATTATTATTATTATTATATAAAATATATAATTTATTTTTACTCTCAAAATAAAATAATCATAAGCATTGACTTGCAATTTTTTAAACCATCTCTTTTAATGATTTTCTTTAATCAAACCATAAAACACTATTTTCCTATTTTTATAATTATTTTAATATTATTTAATCATGTGTAAGCATTAATATTAATTAAACTCTTTCTTGTAAACAACGTTAGTCTTTTATGAATGTTATTAATTAGGACATATAGAGAGTATGATCTCCAACCAAGAAAAGTAGGGAAATGTGTATAACTTAGGAGTATTCAATATGTCATTCATGGGACCACATATACAAAATTAGAAAATTCCAAGATAAGGAAATTATGATACCCACTCAAGTAACCAAACAAAGTAATAGCATTAAGAATCATGGTACAAAATGATGACATTTGGGATTCATGGCTTTGACACAAAATAATTATAACATAATAATAAGGATAGATTTGCAAACCAAGATAGAAGATTTAATGATATATTGTTCCCCTTAATGAATGCTAAGCAATTATTAGATTCAATCATGTCCTTCTCATTTTAATTTCCAATTTATTGTCGTTAAATTAGTTTCTTTTTATATGAATTTGCTTCTTTGTTATATTATGTTTTTGGTATTAAAGTGGTAGTATGATGCGGTGTTAAATTTTTTCATATTTTAAATATTAATGTAAGATATTAATGTTGAAAGTAAGTTAATTTTGTAGTAATGTATTTTTTTAGAGTCATAATTTTAGTGTGAATTTAGTAAGAATTTTAATTATGAGTAAAGTTTTACGAGGATTCAATGTTTATTTATGATGGAATAATATTTTTTTAGGGGTTTTGACTAATTCTAAATTGATTTAGATTGTTAAAAATTTGATCAGAATTTTGGATCGACTAAAACTATAATTTTCTATACGGTTAGGCATTGGCAATTAGAGAGAGGTTTGCTACAAGATTAGATGGTTTTGGGGAGTAAACTAATCTTGTAGCAAATGGACCCTCTTCCTAGTCACAATTATGGTGAAAATCTGATAAGAAATTCATGCATGAGTATAGTTCTAACATGATCCAATCTTGTTCATGGCAAAACAATGTATTTAGGGGTTTTGCCCAATTTGTAATCAACTTGAATGATCAAAAATCAATTAGAATTATCTATCGATAAAAACTTTAACTTTTTACATGGTTGAATTTCAACAAATGAAAAGAAATTTGTTATAAGATTAGAAGACATCTTAATGTTGACATTTTTACCTATAAATCCTTAGAGTGATATGTCCCATGAGAAAGAATCCATTAATTCTAAATCTCAAAATCCAATCCCAATATATACAAAAAAAAATAAAAAAATTGCAGTAATGAAATAAGAAGATCCATGGGAATTTTGTTCATGGTTGAGGTAAAAAAAATGAATATTATTATTAAATAAAAATAAATAAATTATGTTGTAGCATAATAACATTGATAGAGTTGTATAGATAGGTTTCAATTGACACGTTAATACTATATTGTATGTCATTAGCAACGCATAAGCTTATACATATGGAGTACATTCAAATTCATGTATCGTATGATACACGCATTTTATCTAATTTATAGAGATTTATGAATATCAATTTAATATTAGACGATTTGTCAAATTTAGCCAATACATAAAGTGTTTAGGACACGCCGATCATAATAAGCTTCGCATAAATATCCTAAAATAGATAATGATTTTAAAGTTGGAACAATAAACGAAGGTATTATCCCTCCTTTCTTGGACGATACCTTTATTAGTCAATGGCGAAGGTAGCGTATTATGGCAATGAGTTTATTGTTAAATTAATATTTCTTATTTTTTAAGTTAATATTTAATATAGGAAAATAAATAATTATTTTATTTTATTTTTTTCTCGCACATTAGTCATAAATCGCCTCGCAGTAAAACTATTTAAATAGTGTAAGTAGTAGTTGTGTACAATAACTGTATATTATTTAAGTATATTTTATATAAGTTTGACAAAACTTTAACAGTTCATTCACTAATTAAATAAACTCAATCAAAGTATATTTTATATACGTTAAACAAAACTTTAACAGTTTATTCACCAATTAAATATATTTAATCATTAAATTTAAATTTGGTAAGATTTGGTTTTTTTTTTTCTTATTCATTACGGTGACTTTAACTTTTTTTAATTCAAAGTTTTGACTTTAATTTTTTTAATTCAAAGTTTAATATATATATATATATATATATTCCAAGTGTAATACTCATTTTTAAATATTATTTTTCTTATTTATTGTTGCTAAAATCTCATTGGAATTTAGGGGCGGCAAGCACAAGGGGATCCTCTATGATTTGAGGGGAATAATAATAGCTACATTTGCTTGAGGTCTTGACACAATTTCTAATAATCTAGCTAAAGTCTATGCACTTTTGAGGGGCATCCAACTAGCTAAGGAAATGGAGAAGGTTGTTGGGCCCGAGATATGATCAATTTTATAACAGTTATTAGACACTTTTGCTAATGTACATATGTGTTTTTCATGTTTTGAAGGAGCTTTTTGAAGAATTTTATGCTAAAACGGTATGATCTACATCGGGTACATATGATTCTTGTTTAATGTTGATATTGAGTATAATTCATCACGTTTTTATGCTCCCAAGGATTTGTTGACGAGCGAAAATGACCGTCCATCAATTGGAAGAACGTGTCCGTTCCAGGGTTGTTTAAATAACCCAAGCCGTTTGGTATAACTCATTCTGACGGGTTTAGTGGCTCCGTTGGCCAATCTAAAAGTCCTAGAAGAAACAAATAAAAGAAATAAAAGAGCTAACTATTAAATAACCACTTAATATATATATGTACATAAATATATATAACTATTGTAGATAATATTTAAACAACATATCTGCCTATCTTATTTATGTGCATGATATACAAGTTGCGAGTTTTAATCTATACTCACGAAAATCTATGTAAAGATGGCTGCTTTAACAAAAGCAGATAAAGAAAGCACATAAGCTACTTTTTGTTTTCTCTTTATTAATCTAAGATTAAATTGAAAAAGATATTATGAAACAACAGTATGTGGACGGTCAAAGCCGGACCATATATTAGAGTTTCGAAAACAAATAAACGATAGAAAGAAATGAACTAACCTATCAATGAGTTAATCGACATGCATCCAACATCTGTATGATTATAGAATGTCCAGCCAGTCTGTCCAAGAGAGAAATCTGCAATGAACCTTGAAATTGTTCGGAATAAATGCAAAACAATATATTGACTGTTGAATTTTAACGACAGAACGATGAGATGCAAATAATCATTGTGATATTTGTGATTGCAAGCAATTACATTTAAGATAAATCTAACTGTAACAACATGCTTTTGATCATTCAACAAAACTGACGAAAAATCTTATCATTTGGGTTGAATGGATGATCATTCTTTTTAATATCTGAAGCATAAAAAATGTGGACTATATTTTAAAGAAATTTTCCCAATGTCATAATAAATTGTGAAGACAAAAGCTATCAACAATTATTAGTTAATTAGGATAAACAAACCATAAACGAAAACAACATTTACAGAGAGCTAAAGCCGAAATGTAAATATATGTTCTGTCCAATTTCGTGAATAACTTGTCCACCTTCAGCCCCAGGCCAAGATGTCTTCATTACAAAAAATATGAGTTTTTAAAGGGTTCAAAAAAGCTAATAGTCTTATCTTATGAGATAAGATTAAATCTCCACAATCATCTACTGATTACAAAAATAGGGGGGAATATAACCACCCCAGATCACACTAAATCTCTAAAACCTAAAAGAGTTTGTTCCTGTTTACACAAAAATAAGCCATGGATATGGCTAATAAGCCCAAAAATTCTTCATATCATTTGATCACCATACACTGCCAGATATCCTGAAAGAAAAATATGAAATAAAGAAATTAAGATATTTATTTAACCGATATTTTCCAAATTTCGAATAAGAATAGACTKGCTACAAAATCTGTTGATTCTGTAGCTAGTCTTATTTTAGCAACGTAATCTAATTTATTCTATSAACAAGAATGTAACACAATAAAAACAAATCTTTACCTTTAACTAGAAAATCAAATCGATTCACATAATCTCAGAATTGATCACTGTTGTTACACTCTCGACGTTTTTTACTATGATGTTGCCTGTTGTTTTCAAACGTTTTCCTTGTCTCTGAACAATGAACTTGAGCCTACGATTTTCATCTGTTAGGGGGTCGACCTGATCAGTAAGGGTTTTGATTTGCGATTGTAAAATGGGTATGTCTACATAATATTTGTCAATCCAGAACAGACAAGTTTCACATTGTGAATCTGTGACGGCCGTTTGAGAATACCCATGATTGTGTGCCGGACTGTGTCCAATGTTGCCTTTAGGTTTGTTATCAAACTTGATACCTAGAAATCCTTGACTGTGCTTCAAGCAGGGTGGCAAATTATCCACAAAATTGTAAGCATGGTCGGGTTCTGCTTTGAAGGAAGGAGGGTCTTCTTCGGCCAAGAATCTCTCGATCTCTGAATCTGAGCTTTCATGGATCTCGATCGTTTTGATCGARCTCACATGAGCGTTTGGTTTATTTCATAGTTTTCTTGAGATCAACCTACCTGCCCTTTTTATTTTTAAAACCTAAATCGATATCACCTTTAGATGGCTTGCTCACAGGTCTGTTTGCGTTCTTAGCAGAGGTGTTAGGACRTGAGCGTTGTTCATGGCTCTGCTCAACAACTTTTGGGTCGGGTATAGGCTTACTGAGGGTGGCCGTAACACAGACCTGTGTAGATGAAGGAACTGCTCTGGCAGGGACCATGGTTTCCTTTATCATGGGTTTGTCAACCTCCACAACATTAGAGTTAACGAAGCCATTTCGGGTTAGGAAGGCGTTCCAGTCATCATTTTGTAACTTCAATTGATGTACCAACAATATTTTTATCAAACCGTGGTGAAACAGGCTTGAATCCAATTGTTGTCTCTTGTACCTCTTTGCCATTTTATACAGGCTTCTCCACAGGTAATAGGGCATATTTAATTGAAACCCGATGAAATTCATCAGCAAACGTATATGATATAGAAAAACAAAACCAAAGCGGCCTTCGCATGTCACGAATTGTTTCAAGACTGCTAGCAAACCATGCCACCGGGTTTTCAACAAGGACACAGGCATACCTTTGTCACAACAGTTGATATTTTGAGATGTGAAGAAAAGGCTCCACGGAACCTCCTCGACCTTGGCGTTTTTGAACCACTTTTGCTCGCTCAAAGGAAGACCTGTTGCTTGACCTAAAAATTCCTCTATGACCTCGACCTGAATGTCTCCTACCTTGGCTTGACATCCGTCAAAAGAAAGGGTGAATTCCTGAGTGGTTCGCAAGTTAAAACCCTGGTATTTCTCAAGAAAAACAAGCCAGCCTTGACCCTCGAGATCCTCCCTTACATCATCACACAGGAGCAGGGTCTGAGAGCCATTGGGTTCAATCCTGACAACCGGGGCCATGGGGATACAAAAGGCAGATAATAAAACACAGTGAGTAGGGAGGGTTTCTAGGAGAAGACCAGAGTGACATTTCAGAACCAAAACTCATCAATACCTCTAGCGCGTATGAACAAAGGCTCTTCAATACCAAATGAAGGTGTTTCATGAAATGAACGCTAGGAGTACATGCAAAACCCGAGACTTAGCTCAAGGTGATGGGCTTATCATTGTCGGACTGCCACCTCCCACAGGGTACAGGCCACGACCAGGTGCATTAAAAATTATCATTGCGCCACGAGGTGGGTTTGGTTTCTAAAGTTCAGGAGAGGGAAAAATTTATAAACCAAAATGTAATGAAAATGATAGGCATGACCAAGAGCCATAAAAATATATATATCATGGTTTAAATCAAATGGATCATTGGTGATTCGAATAACAACCCAAAACATGCTTCACATTTGAGGAGTCAATAGAGAAGATGAGCTTTATAGCAAGAAATAATCTTTATTAACAAAAACTGTAGGGCCATCCACCTTTCATAAGCTTTAGATAAAGAGGTAAAAGCTTCGTTCATGCTTTCAGTCATGAACGAAGAATGAAAACAAAAATACTAGGAATAACCAAAAGATCACAATTGTAGTTTCAAAAATTGCTTATAAAGAACAATAATCGTATGACTCCCAGGTAGGCAGCTAAATGCTTAAAAAAGTTGAAAATATGTGGGGCTGCCAACAGGATCTGATTCACATTTTTTGGTGTTACAGGGCAAAAACGAATCACGTTTCTGTTTTCGGCACTCAGTCCGGTACCCGGTTCGACACTTCATCTAACACTGCGTCTTACACAAAAACGATGGGTGATTTGGCGGTTATGGTATTGGCGGCCAGTGGTGGGCAAATCAGGAACATGGGTTTTGCTCATGCTTGCCCCCTACAACTACTGAACTCCCGACAACTCAGTTTTGGTTGTTAAACAGGGCAATTATTGGCCCGCTCCATTTCAACAGTTAGGGCATCATTTAATGTACATTGCCAAATTTAGAAGTGGTTCGACCCTCCTGTGGTCGACGACTTGGTCTGTACACATTATAAATACCACTGTGGTGGTCAAATAATTGTTAAGGAAGTAGAAGAACCAGTGTGATAGGGACAAACACGTTTTTACTCTGTTTTGCCATTTTTCATTGCCAGATTATATAAAAATTGTGTTTTTGAGTTTTTATGGTGAAATTGAATTGTTGAGCTTGTGGTGTGCTTTTAGGAAGTGACCATGACTTGCCGGGGGGCCCACCAGCAGCCTGGTAACTGTTCTTTATGTTCTTTAAGCATTTTATAGTTTAGTTGTTCTCTTTATTTCCTGTACATGCATTATCATTTTGTTAATTAGTTTGTTGTTGTAGTTTAATTGCTTTAACTCTCTTTTGCAGGTTAGTATGAAGGATTGTGTTAGCATGCATTGATCTTGTAGTTAGGAATGAATTTGCAAATTCCTAGACTAACCCCATGTTTAATTAGATATTAGATTATGTTTTTGTTTATGATTTTAGAATCGAATTTAAAACAGAGTTTTAAATAGAGTAGAACCGAGTTTTAATTTGAGTTTTCTTTAACAAGGATTTGATGGATGGATAGGATTAATTTCAGTTTTTAATTATAGAATGTTTATTTCATTTTTATGTAGATCTTGCTTAATTAGTTGTTGATTAATGTATTTGGTAGTTTAGTTTTTAATGTCATGTTTTAATTTCTGTTTTTAAGCACTTTCTTTCTTGCACTTTGAATTGTTAAGATAGATATAGCATAGTTTCATTTCATGTACTTTCCTTCCTAGAATTAGATTGCAATTACAATTCTTAGTTAATGATTGAATTTAATTATGAAGTTTGTTTACATAGCATAGAAGTACAATTAAAATCTCGTTATATTGTTGATGGTTAATAATTTCATGAATCTGCAGGGTAATTAACATTGTTTTTGTAATGGCTAAATTCTCATTAGATTGTTTAATACATACCTTTCACTTTGCTATTGAGATCAATGTAGAGCTTATACCGCTTGAATTATCCTTTGTTGTCAAGTGCCATCGAGATATCACATGACACCAGAGACATTCACACAACCACCAACACTATATTTGAGTTTTCATAGGTTAAAAAGATAGTTTTCTTGCTTTCATAGATTAAAAGATAGTTTCTTGCTTTCATAGATTAGAATATAGTTATATTGCTGCTGTAGGATAGATAATCTTTTGCTTTGATAGGTTAGAGAGAAATTTGTTTATCATAGATTAAAGGTTAGTTGTTAGTCCTTCTTGCTTTCAATTAAATAGATTTCCTTTTATGAATTAGAAATAGTTTGAAGTTTGAATTAAAAATATAGTCCACTTGCCTCTTAGGCTAGATAGTTGTTCAATGAGAAGTTTTTAATTAGATTACTTGCAGTAGAAGTTATCTTAGAGTAGTTAGTTGTTTACTTGTTTTAATAGGCTAGCTAGTTGTTTTGCTTACTTGTTTATTTGCTTTAATAGGTTAGCTAGTTGTCTTACTTACTTGCTTCAATAGAATAGTTGTTTGCTTGTTTATTTACTTGCTTTCATAGGGTAGTTGCTCATTGAATTTAGGTTGGCGAGTTAAAGTAGTTTGCTTTTGCTATTTGCTTATTGTTATGCTTAATAGTTGCTTTTGCTTATTGTTATGAACTAGTTTGCTTTGCATAGGGTTTTTACTTGCTTTCTTAGAACTATCCATCGATCCTTGGTCCAAAAGTACTTAGGTTACATAGTTTAAAGTTGCTTAGTAGGGTTTGCTCATTAGATAACGTTACTTGAATAGATTAACCCTTAGATAGCCACTTCCTTAGTTAGACTATACTACTACCAACCCTTCTACCTTTGGCATATATTTTCCTACAACTCTAAGTTTACTTACCCTAGGTTGACAATTTAATTGAGGGTTTTTAAGTTTGTTTTTAGTGCATATACAACACCCATCATTTTTGGTGCCATTGGTGGGGAGTTGTCTTAAGGTAAGAAGTAGTTAGGAAATAGATCATTCCTAGACCTTAGCATTAGATTGGTGGCGGGGGRACTTTAAGACGAGAGGTAAGAACCTGCGCATMTGCTATTGCAGGCTCCCCCAATCCCAATTGTAGTTTTTCTTTTTGTTTTTGTTTACTTTCATGAATAGACCTAGAAACCAAATGGTAGCTTTTTCTTTTGTTTTTTCTTTCTTTCATGAATAGACCTAGAGATCCAAAAGGTAGATACATTAAATCTAAATCAGACCTTTCAACCAAGGTTCCTTCCGACCTTTTTGGGGGAAGGAATGTTCCACTTATAAAATCCGCAGACCGATACCAAAAAACAAGAGCTAGCTCAACTCAAAGAGCTARGGTAGTCTCTGAAGAGACTAACACAGGGAGCACTATAGAACAAGAAATTGAAGCATCAATCRTATTAGGACAGGAGGCAAGACCACTCGAGCCTTCCGCAAGACCAAACARTACAACCTTTGCTTTTACACCACCACCAGGAGATCCTAATTTTGAAGAAATCATAGACCCTGAACAGGTGAATCTTTTGTTTGGTAGTTCAGCTAATGTAATTATCTGTCAAACTGACATAGAAACTTTGGCACYGATAGTCTCAACCGGCTCGAGTAGAGTCCCATACATCCAATCCATAGGAAGACCTTTCCATCAAAGGGAAACCTTGTTCTCTTCAAAGATAAAACCACCTAGGTACTCTCTTTTTGGAAACCAAGCCAATATAGATGATCGGGAGGACCATAACAATGTAAGACACGGGGAGGAAGAAGAAACTGGAAACCAAACCGAAACTACTTTCGAGTTTTCGATTCTAGACACCACTCCAAATGTCAACATGAAGAATATTCCTCTCTCAACATTGCCTACCTTTTATGGTAAAAACAATGAAGATCCAAACACCTTCCTATATGAATTTGACATCTTGTGTAGGAGCTACAACTACATACAAGATGCCCAGAAACTAAAACTCTTTCCTGCCACCCTCAAAGACTCTGCACTAAGATGGTTCATGGGGCTGGGAGAATCCAGTATTAGGTCTTGGGAAGCCATGAAAGACATCTTTCTTAAGAAGTACCAAGACTATTGCAAGACCAAAGAGTCTCGTAATGACATCTTTAAAATCCAACAGTTAGAAGACAAGACCCTTGAAGATTATATGGAAAGATTTGGTTATATCTCCCAGAAGTCAAAATACTATGAACTCCCAGAGGATGCAATTAGGGCTCTTTTCCTTAAGGGAATTTCAGAAGAATATCTAGAGATGCTTAACCTGATGGCATCAGGTGACATCTCTCATAAACCATTTGTTGAAATATGTGAAATGTGTAAAAATTACTCAAGGAGTAGAGCCAAAACATGAAAGAATGTTCGGGACCCTTACAATAGAAACTTAAAACCAATTAGTTCAGGTGGTATTACGAGATCAGAGATAGGGAATCTTTTGGAAAACTTCAAAAGAGATATCTTAAGCACAATAGGTTCCCAGTTGGACACCCTAAAAATAAAAAAGAAACATGAGGAGGAAAATGCAACAATGAGCATATATTGCCCAAGATGCAGGAGGAAACATTCCTCAAGGGAATGCCCATTAGATAACATTTCAGTTTATGGCTTCTGTACAGAATACCATGTGACTGAAAAATGTCCATCACTGCCCGGTTTATTAGACATCTATAGGAGTGGAGATCCTGGGGAGTCTTCTTATGCACCCAGGAGGCCATGGCAACCTAGGAACCAACCCACATACCCTGATCTACAATCTCAAGTTCCACCCTATTATCAACAACAACAGTGGAACCCACCAGGTTGGAAAAACTAGTCTACTCAGTACCAACATCCTTGGTTTTAAGGATGGAGAGGAGGGCATAACCAAGGAAAACCTCAAGCTCCACCTATCCCTATGTCCAACCATCATTATCCTCAGTTCCCACCGAACACTCCACAGCTTCTGCCAGGTTTTGTTCCACCACCTTTACCTCCTATTCCACAGCAACCTCTACAATATCAAAATGCAAGATCCCCGAGACCAACACTATTACCGACACAACCAGTGTCGAATCCCAATAATAAGCCCCCTCAACCTCTTCACAATGTTGAGATGCAGGCCTTCTCGACATATGTTATCACTCCTGTTCCATTACAGGAAATTCAACTAATATCGGGAAAAGTTCTGGAGAGGTAGAGACCTTCAGTAGTCATCCAGGAAGAAGAAGAAGAAGAAACCACCAAACAACTCACAGATGACACTAGGTGGGAAGATGTTATTATCCCGAAGAATCAAGAACCCAAGCTTCCCCAAAATGAACCTTCACAAATTACGAAGGTCCCTCCTTATCCAGACCGATTGGTAATCGAGAAGCCTACCACCCAACCAGAATTTGACATTTTGAATAAATTGAAAAATATTTGTGTCAAGATTCCCCTACTTCAAGCCATTAAAGACATTCCAATCTACAGTAAGGTAGTCAAAGAATTGTGTATTAAGAAGCCAGGTAGGAAGCAAAAGGATCCCCCTACCATACACTTGATAGAAGGACTTTCCGAATACATATCAGAACAACCAAAACTAGCAAAGTATGGGAACCCAGGAAACCCTGTCGTGACCATAACCATTAATGAGGTCTCCATTGCAAACACTCTCATAGACCTAGGGGCAACCATCAATGTTATGACCGCTACTACCTTGGAACAATTACAGTTACAACCTCTTCTTCGACCTACCCCAACCATTTTGGAATTAGCAGATAAGACTAGGGTTATACCTAAATGAATTTTATATGATATCATGGTTACTTTAGCCTCATGGGAGTACCCAGTAGATTTTCTTGTTATTCACTCAAAGGATCCTGCCAAAGGCCATCCCGTCATTTTGGGAAGACCTTGGCTAGCCACAACCAATGCATTTATTGGTTGTAGAGAAGGGGAAATGACCATCTCAAATGGTCTCTCTATCTATAAGCTCACCATTTACCCTCCAACTCAACCTATTATGGAGAATCTATGGTGGCTTGAATGTCCATACGAGAACGAGGATTGGGAAGAACCCATATTGCCTAGTGACCATGCATGGGCACTTTAGGATCACACAAAAGAAAATTGCTAAACCAATTTATTTCTGCTATCACATGTGTGGATTTTCCACAGTCTTTTCCCCAATTTGAGTATATGTTTGGGGAAGAATTTCAAGAACAATAAGACCCATCCATTTTGTCTTC
>JASDQU010010954.1:37786-63620 GCA_032191745.1 Picea mariana | reverse complement strand
TGCAAGAACTTGAGATAGTTCAACAATCAATGGAAGATCGGGAGGTCACGAAAAGTAATCTACAACTTGAAAGAGAGGCCTATCAAAACTTGCATTCAATGTACAGAAAAGAAGAAGAAGAACGAAGGTTAAATTCTCGAAGCCTTTGACTGCAATATGGAGACTCAAATACCTCTTTTTTTCACACGAAATATCAGTATAAGCGCCATAAGAACAAAATTCAAAAAATACATTGGGAAATAGAGAACACTATAAACAACTTTGATCAAATTAAGGAGGTAGTGATTTAGCATTATGAAAGGATTTACACTCAGGAGAGTGATAAAGGTACAAAGATAAGCAGACAAACAATGTTGGAAAACATTCCAACATGCATATCACAAGCAGAAAACGAAGCCTTGCTCAGAGAAATCGATAAAGAATAAATTTCCCAAGCCATTTGGGGTCTAAGATAGGGCAAGGCCCCAGGGCTAGATGGCTTTCTCATCCACTTTTTTAAAGTCTTCTGGGAAACAAACAAACATGATCCGAAAATAATGCTAAACTATACTCTTGGAAAAAAAAAGTAGGTGGCTCTACAAATTCTACTTTTTTAGCATTAATTCCCAAAGAAACCAATACCTCCATCTTTTCTCGGTTTCGATTGATCTCCTTCTGCAATTATGCTTACAAAGTCCTTACAAAAATAATAGCAAACAGGCTCAAACCTCTCCTTCCCAAGCTCATTTCTAACAATCAAGGGGGTTTCATGGAATATTGTCAAATCATAGTTAATATTATTTTAGTTCAAGAATCCATTTACTCAAGTTGCAACAAAAAACAAAGAGGGATGGTCATTAAGATAGACATGGTAAGACACTCTTTTCTCTTTGTTGTTCTCAGAAAATTTGGGTTCTCAGAAGCCTTTATAGAGTGGATTCGAGCCTGTATTGGATCCCCTTTGATTGCAACAACGTTAAATGGAAGGTCCTCTTAACTCTTTCATTCCAATAGGGGTTTACGTTAGGGATATCCTCTCTCCCCCTCCCTATTTATCTTAATGGTAGAGTCTGTAAGCATAACATTGGAATTTGAATGTCGAATGGGAAGACTTTGAGGTCTGCATCTAGCACGTGGAGTCAAAGGAATTAATCATTTGAAATTTGTCGACGACACACTTCTCCTAGGGGTTGCCTCAACCATAATTTTCAAAAGTTTCAAGAAGGTCATGGATCTCTTTCTCCTAGCTCTAAGGGGACAAATAAACAACAACAAAAGTCATATCTTTGGATGAAGCATATCACAGGATCTGTAACTGGCTATTTCCATGGTTCTCGGCTTCCCCATTGTAGAGAATTGGTCCTACTTCAAATATTTGGGCATGTCGATATCTCTCAAGTCTCCTTCTTCCCAAGCTTGGCAAGAAGTTCTCAGCAAAATGGCAAGCCAAATACACAATTTGGGTGTTATATGGCTCAACCCTGCAGGTAAAATTGTACTTATTAAGTCTATTCTCTCCTCTTTAACAATCTTTCAATGTGAAATGCTTTTGGCACCTAAAGGGGTTCTTTAGAAAATAGGAAAAAACACAAGGTGCTTTCTCTAGGAAGGGGGAAAATCCAATACAAAAAAGTTTCATCTCATTAATTGGTCAACAATCTACCAACCATGGGAAAAAGGTGGTTTAGCAATCATAGATCCTTCTCTCATGAATGTTGCTTTGGGTGCAAAAATAACATGGAGGCTAATTTCGAGAGTTTCTTATTGGTGGAAATGGACCCTCATTTCTAGATATTTCAATAGCTCTAGGCTTCGATGTTTGGATGACCCTCTCTCAAATTTTAAAGGATCTATAGTTTGGAAACTCATTAAAGTGGCCACCCCTTTAATCCAGTCTCATCTCTCATGGATTTTGGGGAATGGGGCCTCTATCAACGTATGTACATACAACATCATGGGGAATCCACCTTTGGGAGATAATGAAGACATACAACTCCTTAAGGATTGGAGCATTAGAAATGGTTTAACCAAGCTAGGAGAACTCTTCATTTGGGTAGATAATGATAAATGGATAGGGTGGAAGCATATCTCCCCCCTTGAATATATGGGCCCCTCGGTTCTCAATATTTTATGACTTCTAGTTGGCTGCACCACTATTGATTCCCAACTAAGTAATGAATGTTGTTGGGGTGTCTCAAATTATTCACTCAAAAAAGGTTTCCAACATCTCTTATCTGACATCCCTGGATGAACTCTCCCCCCGATCTAAGCTTTCATCTCACATAAGGAAAAGTGACTCCTTGTAATATCCCCTTCCAGTTGACCATGATGGGGGGTGACTCAATAGCCTATATGAATCCCGTAGGCTATAGTCAACAAGGAAAAAGGGAGTCAAGGAGGTGTCACTAGATTAAAAGATTGACAAAACCTAAAAGTGACATTAATTAAAATAAATGATTATATTTAAATGGAGTTGGAGCGAAAAGATTTGATTTGGTCAAAATAGGGGAAAGATCTAGAAGGTCCAAATGAAGGATAAATAGAGGAGCAACCCTTCCCCTTGGTATTATGATTTGATATCTTATTGAGTGCTCTTGTAGCCATCGTTCTCATTGGGGTTTTGGGCAAAACCCTTCCATTGCTTTGTTTGTTGAGTTGGCCTTCTCAGAGTGTGGTTGATTGGATGCTTAAGGGTGAACTTCATCCAAGAATGAGGAGTTTTCATCAACTTGGTGAGAATGGGAAGTGACTGACTGGGATGAATCATCATATGACTTAGAATGAGTGATCATTTTTTTTTTGTCTTTGCTTGACTTAAGCTCAGGGATGAATGTCTTGAGTCTTTTACTTGCATGTGAGGGCTTAGAAGGGGATGCAATACGATCAACGTGCTAGGTATGTTGGTTGAGTGGAGGTGCAGGAGTCAATGCAAATTAAACTATGGGCCAATCATCATGATGGAATACAAGAGAATGAACAATATCTTTACAGCCATCATTGATAGGGACATCTCGCTGGAGGGACACATGAGTCGGAACATAGACATTTGAAAGACTTGGACGAGGATGATAAGGAGGCCTTTCTAGTCTAGGATGTGGCTAAAACACTCCTTCATCCACTAAGCATCAAAATGAATGGAGAATCTAGGTCTCCTATTGCAACTTTGCCAAAAAATGTTTCTGCCTCTTCCTCTACCTTTTTCATGGTTTCCTCTGTTGAAGAAACTCATTGTCTGAAAACAAACTCAAATCAGAATGTGAAACAAGAAAGACTAATCAACTATCAATTTACTTTGCCTAAAGATAAATTCAAAATATTGGCTCTTATTAGTCCACACACTGGCATACATGCAATCAATCCATTACTCTGCATGTATCAATCATAGTCATTCTCCTAACTTAGATCCACAATTCAATGATATTTAGGATATGATTGGATTTGTAATGAATGACAAGTGATATGTATGAAAGGGAAACAACAATTATTATTCTAAACAAGATTAATTCTTAATCCAAGATCATTTGTATAGTGATACTCAACTGTAGATTTCACTAGCACTACTGGTTGTTCTTATTTAAAATTTTCCTTTTATCAATATTTTCAAATTAAAGAGTTTCTATACAAACAGAACATGGGAATAATAATAAAATGATTTTGGGAAAAATGAAGGATTTATAATTTGCGTAAAGTGAAATCATGGACGAGAAATGAAAATGATCAATGTTCTTTCTGTATACAACTTATCATCCCATCAATCGTCCATCAATGAGAACAATTCTAGGCCTGTAAAATAAAGCTCTGTAGTTATTTGCCTTTTGATTCTTTGGAATCCAATTCATCAATCAAAATGTATTAACAAACATCTTGGAAAATTCTTCCTTATAACTTCTTGTAAATCTAAATTCTTTTAAGTAAATCCATTCAAACTTTGTTTTTTGAAATACACTTTATCCATAAAATTCATCCTAACAACATGATGAATCCATTCTAATATCAATCCAATAGAGCACAAGAACTAATTCTCATCTTTGTATTGCCACTTTTATTGTTCATACACTGGTCATTAAATAACTGTCGAAATCTGGGTGCCATCAATGTAGGGTTTTCTTTTGAAAAATACTTGCAGATGACAAGATTTGTAATCAATATGCCAACCGATACAAGCCCAATAATGCGATGTTGAACTACTCACATGCTTGCAATCTCATCACTCAATCTTATACAACTTTTCCAACTCTATCTTGTGCATAAATTTTTTTGCAGAACCGAATATTAATAAGCAGGCCTAAATCTCGGTCACGAAGTCCACGAAAAAGAATGTAGGGTTTCACATCTTATTCTTTGAAAACAATCAATAGCTCAAAATTATCCTTGAATCCAAAAAGAAGAGCAAGTCGAGACAGGAAGGCAAGTTGAAACCTACATTTCGAACCCCTTTAAAATAATAAAACCATAACCCTATTAACGACAAGCGGACTTAAACCCATACCAACAAGAGGTGTATCAAATCAAATCCATTTTGAAACTTATGCATATGCCCAACAATTGTCACAATAAAACCGAGTTGTCATTACACAATGTGCCCAAACATTTATTTGCAATTTCCCTTTAAACGAAGTCGAAATGATAACTTTGATAATGCAAATTGTGTGCTTTTCGTTTATTTTGTCTTAAAACAAAATCCATACCAAATGTACAAGAAACAAATGATGCACGATATTAGGCCGCAAATCAAAATAAACCCACATAAGCATGACAATAATGCAATCAAGCTGGTGAGATTTTTCTTTCATACTTCAGTCACAACCTTTTTTTTTTTTTTAAACCCAGATATGTCATAAGTTGCAATGCAAAACCCAGGTTGGAAGTATTATTGGTGTTCAAAACCTAGTTATTTTTTTATTTCATATTAACCCAAAACATATAATAACTCACCATTCATAGTCTCTTAAATTTCCACACATGACACAGAGTCACACTCATAACACACATACATCATGCAACCAAAATTGAGTCGATATTCAAAATTGTCTTAGCAGAGTAACCTATTGATGCCAGAAGAGCCAAAAATGTCCATAACTATTTAAGTCGACTAAATAGCCACAAGAGAACAACCAAAGATCATTATCCAACCACCAACACAAGCTTTAGNNCAAGCGACAATGCGAAAAAAATGTGGTATACCTCAGAAGGGAAAAACAACAGAGAGTGCATTAACTCTCCTTTAATTCACATCGCTTCAAAATTGGATGGCCAGAAACAAAACTTACCAACTCCTCCATGATAACTAATTAGATGTTACACGATGGAACTCACTGAATTGCCAGCTTAGACTCAATATTTGAGCTCTGTACCATGCATTGAAATATTATCGAACCTGCAATCATAACATATCCCAAAATTATTAATATACCACATTCACAAATGACATAAAGTATCAACGCTTAATCAACCAATGATACCAACTTAACAATCAAGTAACATGTTATATGGTATCCATATCGTATATGAACTTAATTGCAAGTCGAACTCATCCATACTTGTATCCAACAACTTTGTATAATATGAAACCTCTATATGATATCATCATTGTTATATGATATATATGTGCATCAAATGAAACTCAACCACCCTTTTAATATGTCGCAAGCTTATAATAACAAGAAGTTTCAAAACTTTATAATTGTAAGTAGCATAGCCCTGGCGCAATGAATCTTTTCCTTTTTTTTCTTTTTCTTTTAAAACATGGTGAAAATATATTCAATGCAATATAAGGATGAGGAGCATCATAAATCGTCATGCAAGAAACCATTCGTGTATGTGTGATAGGATAGAATACCAAATTGTAATCAAGTCATGTGTTTGCAAGCTGCATTTCTTTTTTAAAGAAAAGGAGCGAAATCAACTTAATATATTCCTTCAAGGGGTCCCACCTATTAATTATATAATATAGTAATCGAATAAAATAAATACACTGTGTGCATTGCAACCTTTTGCATGTAGGATCCTTGTTGCGCATTTTTGCGTTAATAATTGGCTACTCCACAGGGAAATTTGCTTGCAACAGATTAGAACTCATGAACTTTGGTTTTTACGAAATTAGCAGGGGTAAATAATGCGGTAACTGATAACAGCCCGAGAAATAATAGAAGCAGGTCAACACTCTTAATATGTAAAATTATATCACAGGGGGGAAAAGAATGGAAGTTAAAATGATATATGCAATGGGACTTCGTGGAATAATTCCTAGAAAGTGAGATATTAGAGTTAATTTAATTACTGTGATTATGTAAACAATAAGGGCAAATACTGGTGATAAGCAGATTGGTGGTATCTGTATAGTACTTATATCTAGCTTAGTGTTATTAAGGGTAATGGTTTTTACTATCATACGAAGAACTATGGTAAATGTGCTTCTCTTGGTCATGTTCTTACCCTAATGAATGTATACTAGTTATGATTAGTATCGTCGTTGAGGTTACCATTCCAATGATTCCCCTTAGTTCATGTGAACATGGTTAAGCAAGTAATGGAATCGATCAAACAAGGCAGATATATGAGAATAATAGCCATCATCTTATGAATACAATGGGATTACTTTACCTATATTACCACATTCGAGTAAAAGGGCTAAATTATCCGATGAATATGCAATATGAATAAGGGAAATCGTTAGGACTTATTACGATACAAGTGGTGATTCAAATCAATGGGTATCACGAGGCTTAGGTTCTCTTATTCAACATACTATGATTACACTGTATCCAATATCATTCATATAGTACTGTGATTCTACTGTTGTATTGAGTACACGAGCTTCTTGATCTGAGTACCAATCATTACTAGCATATCTATATTTATTATAATGGTATTACTAGTATTGTTATCACCATTCAACTCATAAACAATGTTATGCATATAAGGCATAGTACATTTATCCCTGAACAAGGATTATTACTCATATAGCTCTTAGAAGCATCATGTTACAACTATTCCACAGACAAGTAATGCCCTTATTGGTAATACGATTAGAGTTATGTACACAAACTAGTATGATTACCCTTGCTTAAGCTGTGTTGAAGCATGATTATGAGTGAATGCCTAATAATCCCTAATGATGAAGTACAACCATTAACTGACATGAGTACTTGTATAAGCTTACTTAAAACTCTATACTGTGATACAAAAGATCTATAACTACCTATGATTTCCATTACTTATACTCATCACTAATATAAGCATAATGAACATGTGATCAGTTAAGCAACATAACCTTACATATTAAGAATAGTAATCATAAGTCCCTAATGTATAAGCATATCATAGACTACCTTATTGAAAGACGAGCTTGTTACTTCATTAACACCTCATCCATGTACAAGGGTAGAGATTAGTCTTATTCACATTACTTCACCTGATTAAAGCTTACTAGTCATATTAGCTAACTCGATACCACTTATGGATAGAATGTTTCCCTAATTACTATGATTATACTACCTGCTTTATTGAGCTATCAGTAATCAAAGTCGTATGTTATGTAGAAACCAACTTACTTGATTAGGGTTATGATTACACTTAGATTAGTTAACTTGTTCGTATAAGCTCTGTTCTACTCATTGGTTTACTTGTGGCTATTTCTATAATTAACAATATTGTTCAATATTAAATACGTATAAGGTCTCACATATGGTAACAAGTAGGGATTAAACCTTACTAAGATTAATCATACAAGTGGTACTATTCAAGCAATTAATACGTATACCTTATAGTAACCTTGTAGCTTATTCACATATCAATTACAATGGTGATACTACTGATACAGTATAATAGAGTAGAATCATAGTACGATGTTTACATAATGAATCAAACTAGCATAACTCCAAGTGACTTAGTAAGCTTATAACACATATCCTTGTAATATGGTAAACTAAACAAAGGGTGTTAGCTCAACTACTAGTAATAAGTATAACCCCTTTCATGAGGTTGTTATTACTATTGATGATATGTACAAGGGGGTTTGGTCCTGTTGATATAACAAACATAGAGATAGTAATATCACTTGGGCAGATAACTTTCACTGCAGCTTCAACTTTGCTGCAAAAATCTTTCAAAATCTTCTAATATGCTCTTATTCAAAAACAACAAGGAGGGTAGAAAGGGAAAGGAGAAAGGGGAGAGAGTCGTGACCGTCAAGTTTCTAGCAAAGCATGTAATTGAAGGTACATGATATTATTTTGCCCAACATTAAAAGAAAAGAGAATCATAATATATTTGCTATGTATTTAGTTTCAAAATGACCGACAATGCCCGAATTTGGCCCTGTCCATGTACAGGGATAGGCCTGAATTCGAGCCTGACCTTGTACAAGGACATGGACAAATTCGTGCATGTCCCTGTACATAGACAGGGCCGAATTCGACCCTATCCTTGTACATGGACAGGGCCGAATTACATGTTAGTTTACACAACTTGCAACAAGTTAGCTATTGACTAGTAATCTCATTGATTCACTCTATTCATTACTATAAGGATATGTACATTGTAATACGAAAAACATATAAGAAATACCTGTAATTAACATGTGCTTGTTTCCCTCTTAGTATTGAGATCACTATTGACTTGTTATGTGTACTCATTTAACTCAATCATGCTAATCACTACTACTAATTTAGTCTTGTTAAGTAAGTGTAATAGAGTAAGTAACACCTACTTGGTTAATATGGATAAGATTATGATCCTAATCAACCTTATTACTTATACATGTAAGAGTCATTACGATTAACACAAGGTTCATTGGTTGTTGTTGGTTGTTGTTGCTTTAGGTTGAAGGTAAATCTAAACAATTGATTTTAAATTAATTTAATTTTAAAATTAGTGGAAAATGAAATTTGAGTCCAATCCACTTAGTCCCATTTCTCTTTGAAGAATCTATGTAAAAATGAGTTATATTTAGGGCCATATAAAAGAGAGGGTAACCCATTGGATATTTATGTCTTCTTCTTTTATTTTATTTCTTGTTTAAGTACCAAGTCGAGATAATGTGTGACCCTCTTCTCTCTCGGGATGGTCCATGAGACCTAGGAGTAGTTAATAAGAAGGGCATGATCACATCATTGATCTTTCTCGCATGTTGGGATGATAAAATATTATAAGTTATATCATGAGACTCATGTGGACATTCTTCCATTAAAGAAGAACTTACCTTGTTGACTTTGTCTTGAAACCTCCCTTGCTTGAGTTATGTCCCCCTTAATTGTTGTGTGGGTGTTTGGTTTGGTTCTTTTCTTCTTCCTAAAGAATTACAGATGCCTTGACTTTGGATCCCCTCTCCTTGATTTGTTTTTTTCTTGTCAACTTTTATGATTTAACAATTAATATTTTATGTTATAAAATATTATTTGTTCAAATTATTTATTTTTTAGGGTTTAAACCTAACCCTAAAGTTAGGAATAATATGCTATCCCTAACCTACCTACCAAAACTATAAAAGAGACCCGTCCTCACTCGTTACACACACACACACACTCTCTCTTCTAAGACAAGTTCTGATCTGAGGTTTTCTCCGGCTCCTTGTTCAAATTGTTGAGTGGTTGTGGCCCCTCTAGGACAATTATTCTTGGTGTATTAAGACACCATGGGCTTACCTACACAACCTCTTGCTACTTCTGACCCCTAAGGGTATTTTCCAACCTACCACAGGTCTCTTCTCAATTGTTGTTTGGGGTTTCTGGTTCCCCTTGTTGGTGTTGTCCTCCTCTTCTCCTTGCTAGTTATGCCCTCCTCATCTCCTTGTTGATGCCACCCTGTGTATGTTTTTGTTTTCCTCTTATATTGCTGGTGCCACATGTGTATGTTTCCTTACCTTGCAACTCTTAGTACCCTAAACATGGTTTGATAGGGAAACCCTAGAACTGTTAAAACTTTTGTCTATTGTTGTAGAAATTATGTTTTTTTCGGAAAGAATTTATTAAGGTTGTTAGTGGCCTCTCTTTCAACCACTAGACTAGACAACGATGTCTTGTTTCATCCCTTTTACTTGATGATTGGCATGCTGGTTAGTCTTTTGATATTTTACCCTAATATTTCTTCTTGGCAATTTATTCTAAGGGTCATGATGAGATCTACCCTCAGGGTTTGATCAATGATCCCTTAATTTTTTTTCTGAGCATATATCTAAGAGGATAACAACATCATATTAGGTAATATTGTTTCTTGTTTTAGCTAAGTAAATGTTCTGTCAGTTATTGTTTTTATGCTACCAGATTATGGATCAGAAGTTTTAATGTCTTGCTAATTGTAACATACAAGTAGCTAATGTTTAGAAATTAAAATAAATATTTTTGTTTTAGTTATCTATATTTTTTGTCCTTAAATTTTAACATGTTACACATATATTATCTTATAAATTACCTTCTACAATTTACACATAGATATAGATTATCTTCTACATGTTACATTTTTTTTATTTTATATTTAAATATTTTCATGTTCATTATATATAGCATTGTTGGCCCTTGGTTATGAAAGTAAGCGAAGATAAGGAAGAAAAGGCAAAATGCAAAATGCGCGGAAGACACAGTGACTGTTACTCGGTCGAAGTGAGCAAAAGAGTAGAAAAGACGGAGCGAAGTAAAAGGAAGCAAGTCGTTGAACGAGGAGATCGAGAATGACAGATCAGCAAGAAAGAAGGACCGTGGACAACTCAACAAGTGAAAAAATCCACCATTGGATTCTTTGGAGCACCACACGAGAAGGAAGGAAAGACAGGTTGGCGAAGCCCTGTAAATGCGGGTCAAGTAGAATCAGGTTTTTAGACACCTAGGGTTTTGGTATCTAGGGTTTTTACACCTAGGTTTTAGCCTAAGGATGTCGGTGAATGACTGTAATGTATAAATAAAGGTCAGGAGGACCTGGGTTGGGTTGTTGTTAATGTTATGATTATTGTTGTTGTCGTGGGTGATTGAGTGAGCAATATTGTGTGAGAGAGAAGTGTTGAGTACGAGAGCCTTTTGTATTGTAAGATCTTCAGCTGGGTGCGAAGATCAACCATGCAGCTGGGTGCATAGGGAGGCGAGAGATAGAGAGGAGAATAAAGAAGATCTGCTAGCTAAGAGCGCAAACAAGAACTGTATGCTCCATCTTAATATATTATAAAGCAGAGTTATGTGGACGTAGCCCTAGAGAGAGGGTGAACCACGTATATCTTGTGTTGTATGTGCGATTGATGTCCCGATCTTTGTTATTGGTATACTGCTATTGCATTACTGTGTTAGATCTGATAGATATAGCTTGCGCAGTAGGTCCTAGGAAGATAAAGAATACTAGATTGTTGTGTACCTATCACTTTGAACCCACTTTACATTCCTTCTGGTTGTAGACAATTATGTCCTGCAACCCCCACATAGCTGCTTCGGGTGAGATTGCATTTGCCTCGCAGGTGTTACTGAAAGGGCCAGTAGCTAGGGCTTGTTGGTGCGCTCTTGGAGCTGAACTCTGGGTCTGCCCCTCTGCCAACAAATGGTTCTGTTGCCAGGATGAGAATCTTCTTGAGGGAATGTCAAAGTGGTTTCCATAAAAGACAGAAATCCAAAAGTGGATAGAGGATCAAGAGAAGGACTTCACTAAAGCCCAGAACAAGAACCCTAATCTTAGTACAAAGGACTGGTTGGAGAGATATATCTTTACTGATATACGTGAGATTTTCTTTGCAGGAATCCATCAGGAGCTATATGAGTGGTTAGCTAGGTTACCAGATACCCAGTTTGAGATCATATCTAGACCTCCTATGGTTTAGACGTCGGCGTTGATCAAGAAGGTCAAAAGAGTTGATAACGCCGTATCAAGAGCAATAGATCATTGCTTTGATAGCACCATTGGAGGGTACATCACCGAGTTTGTTGTTGATAAAGTAGAGTCATATAGCCAAGCCAAGAGATATTTCTTCAAGGGACCTAGAGGAATATTTTTACATTTTCTGAAGTTGAGGATCAAGATGATATTGCATGAGAAGAACATCTTGAAGATACAGTATATTGATCAGATTTGAAAAGGCTAATGTTAAAGAATTCAGACAGCGACAATGACATAAAGGCTGGACATACACACAGTGGGAGAGCATTAAGAGAAGTTCATCTTGCGAACCTGTTCAAGTAGAACTACGGGGATGAGGGTTTCTACAGTGGAGAAGAGGCAGATCTGACGGACGAAGAGAATTCAGAACCCACTAGGGCAGAAGAAGAGGAAGCTGAAGAGCAACACCAGGAAGAGCCAGAAAGTTCAGGAACTGCGCAAACTGCTGAAGTAAGTACTATTGTTCCTCCTGTTGATTCAGTAACATTAAGAAATTAGAGTAATCCAAGCCACCAGAGAATTTAGAGCACTATCACTAGTAGTCCACCACATATTCAGTCAGAAACCCTAGGAAGATCTATGGCAGATGAGATGAGGCTCCCTATTTTTAGAGGAGATGGGTCTGAAGACCCTGATCAACACTGGTTTCTGTGTGAAGCCGTATGGGATATTAAAAATGTCACCGATGAAGTTGTTAAAAGAAATCAGTTTAGTACTAGCCTTCGAGATCACGCACTGAGCTGGTAGATGAAGTTGGTCCAAGGACTTGCACAACCTAAGCCACTGAATGAGATGAAGAATGAGTTGACTGCAGAGTTCAAGAAACCCAAGTCAGAGTCACAATGTATTACAGAGCTAAAAGAGATCAAGCAGAAGGTAGCTGAACCCATTTGGGAATTCGATCAGAGATTTAAGACCTTAACAGGCCAATTGACTTTTCAGATCCCAGATGAGTAGAACAAAGAGTGGTTCATTGCTACCCTTTTACCACACATCAAAGTTCCTCTGATGCAACAGAATATTGCTTCACAGGCAGAGGCGCTGGAGATCACCATGAATCTTGAATCATCCCCTATGGGAGAATCCAGCTCAGGTATGAGTCAAATCTTGAGTCAACTAACTAGTTTGTCTCTGGATGTTGAAGATATGAAAAAAGACAAGGGAAAAGATAAAATAGAAGATATCTGGTGTGTCATATGCAGATCAGAAGGCCATGACAAGGAACACTGTCCCTTATTCCATGAATACTTGGCCTCTAGAGCTCTGAGCCCTTTGAAGCAAGTCACCTTACATTGGTGAGAGGTCTGCAAAAATAGACATCGCCCTGGTGAGTGCTATTACATGCAAAAATATGTTCATACTCCCATAAATTTGTATTGCATGTTCTGTAAGTCCATGGGGCATGATGATAGGGATTGTAGGGCTTATGGTCTCATGCATGAAAGGTCAAGAGACATATACAAAATTCAATGCAAAGTACAACAAGAAGGAAACACTACGCAGTATAACTCCCCTAGGAGAGGAAAATTCAATCCTCGTGGTGGATTCAAATGACGACGAGGAGGAGGAGGAGGCATGGGTCGAGGCCGAGGACAGATAATATGTTATAACTACGCACAACCAGGACACCTAGCAAGGGACTGTCAAAACCCTTTTACCACTTGCAGCTATTGCAACTCCTTCGAGCATGTTATCGAGGAATGTCCAACATTGCTGGCTAAGCTTCAGAAAAGAAGAGGGCCTCAACAGAACCCGCAAGTGCAATTGATATACGTCGAACCTCGTGGAGAAGACCCCAGAGCTGTTTTTATTACTAGAGGAGGCATTGTTACAGGGGAAGACAGACTGACCCAAGGAAAGACTACATAAGACTCAAGAATCAAGAAAGCTCTAGAGAAGACCCAAACTTTTGATGCAAAGAAAGAAAGACATATATTTGAGGAGGCAAGAAAAGAGTTCAAAGCAAACCAAGGCTCTTCATCAAAGACACGGCCAAAAGTAAGAGAATATGGAATGCCTCTGGCATTCGATCAGTCTGCTTCGCCAAAAGAAGGTAAAGAGGTAAGCAAGCTCATGGAATTTTTATATACTTGCATTAAGTTGATTCAGGATGAGAGCGTTGTACAAGAACTACAAAATTTAATCAGATAGTATGAGCTAGGAAATGTAGACCCATTACTGAATAGGGCAGTACACCAAATCGCTAAAAAGAGAAGGACAAATAAGGAATTACACTTGAATGCTCAAATAGGAGAATATGATATAGACTATGTGGTCCTCGACTTAGGGTCAGAGGTCAATGTCATGACGAAGCAAACTTGGGCATTGATGGGAAAACCGAAGTTGATCTACTCCCCTATCAGCTTAGGATGGCTAATCAACAAGCTGTCAGCCCCGTTGGATGATTGGAGCATGTCCCTATGGACATCGACAGAGTAAGAACGTTTGCAGATTTTGAGGTAATTGAGATAATTGATGATAGTTGTCCTTACCCTGCGCTGTTAGGAATTGATTGGGCTTTCAATATTTCCACTGTGGTTGATTTAAAGAAAAGAAGTATGACGTTTGAAAGAGATGGCCTTAGGGTCATTGCACCCTTAGATCCAGATGAATTTCAACGATACACAGAGCCCATCAGAGAGGAAGACCGCACATATGAGCTGGAAAACATATACAAACTAACATCCAGACAATAAGATTACATTAATCCTACGACCGATGGAAACCTAAGATGGCGAAGTGACAACGCATGTTCATCAAAATCAGAAGAAGCACTGGAGAACTGGTAGAATAAAATGTATGAAGTATCTACAAGAATATGTGCTAGATTAACCAAAGAAGTTCACTGGATCGACACAACGGTAAGTAACTTACCCACCTTTGATGGTCTGAATCCTTTAGAAACCTTCTTGTCGGACTTTGAAGAAAGTGTACCAATGCAACAAAGATTGTTAAAATGGATGAAGCTCTGAGAGCAACCCCAACAAGATGGTGGGGGACACACAAAAACAACATTGCAGACTGGGTACAATGTCGTACCTTGATGACAACACAGTTCTTAGCACAAGTAGAAGGCTGCAAAGTTCAATACACAGGTCACAACTTCCCAGAGGACCATGTGCAAAGTTGCGAAGAATCCTGGAGTAACATTCCTCAAGAGCAGTGGGTGCTCAAATTCATTAACACACTAGACACAATCCCTATCAACTGGTACCTTCAAGTGGAGCTGTGCCTCATTACTGCAGATTGGGAAGGTATGACTCATAATTTTGTAACCACCTTATTATTTGAAAGTCAATTTCCTTTAGTAGATCAAGCATTACAGATTGTAAGAGAGAAAGTATTTGAGGAGGAATCTAACCTCCCTTTAGAGGAAGAAGAGGACGAATGAACTACGCCTCTCCAGAAACTGCAAGGTTGTTACAACATCAATGTCGATGAAGACGATGATTCAAGAAAGGTGAACATCGCAGAAACATAAGGTCAAAGAGATGTGTAAGGACTAGGAGTTGAGCTACCATTAATTGGACGACCAATCAAGATTAAGAAGGTCAATATTGGAACAGAATAGACACCGCAGCTTGCAAATGTTGGAGATTATTGGGATGCTGCCACTATTGACAAGATTACAGAATTACTGCATGAATATCAGGACTTGTTTCCAACCAAGTTCACTGATATGAAGGGAATTAAAGGGCCTATGGGAGAGATGAGGATCCCTTTGAAACCAGATGCAAGACCAGTCAAACAGAGACCGTACAGATTGAACCCTAAATATAAGGAGAAAGTGAAGATTGAGCTCGATAGAATGCTGGAAGCAGGGATTATAGAACCTGTGGAAGAGTCAGAGTGGTTTAGCCCTATGGTGGTACAGGACAAGAAGACAAGAGAGCTCAAGATTTGCGTAGATCTCAGGAAGCTGAATGATGCCTTCTTGCATGACCCCTTTTCTACACCATTCACTGACGAAGTGTTAGATAATGTGGGAGGCCAGAAGGTATATTCTTTTATAGATGGATTTTCAAGATACCATCAGATCCAGATTGCCAAGGAAGATCGCCATAAGACTACGTTTGCAATAGAATGGGGATCCTACCAGTATATAGTGATGCTATTTGGATTGAAGAATTCCCCAACCATCTTTTCCAGGGTGGTGGTCGAAGCATTCAAAGAGTTTCTGCATAAATTTCTAGAAGCATATTTTGATGATTGGACTATTTTTAGTTTATTGAAAAACCATATTGAATGTCTAAGGCTAATGTTGGACAAATGCAGGCAGTGTCAAATTACCTTGAATCTGAAGAAATGCATCTTCTTCTCACAATTTGGAGTGTTGTTAGGTCATATCATATGCAAGTAGGGATTGCTGGTCGATCCATCTAAAATTTCCATTATAGTTGATCTACCCCCTCCTACTTCAGTCAAACAATTGCGCATTGCGCTGGAACATACTGGATACTATAGGAAGTTCATTAAAGGATATGCCCAGATTATAGCACCCATGGAGAAGCTTTTGAAGAAAGACTGTCAGTTTAGTTGGACAAAAGAATGCTAGCAGAGCTTCGACACACTGAAACAGAAAATGGTTACTGCACCTATTCTGGTTTTTACAGATTGGAGAAAGGAATTTCATGTGCATGTCGATGCGTCTTCTATTGCATTGGAAGTAGTATTAGCACAACCCAGTGAAGGAGATATTGACCATCTGTTAGCTTTTGCTAGCAGAAAGCTATCAACAATTGGGATTAATTACACCACCACTGAGAGAGAAGGGTTATCCATGATGTATGCATTGCAGAAATTTCACCACTACTTGTTGGGAGGGCACTTTAAAATGTTTACTGATCACTCCGTGCTGAAATACCTAGTCAACAAGCTAATGTTGGGGGGAAGAATACGTAGATGGCTTCTTCTATTTCAGGAATATGACTTTGAAATTGTGGTTAAGCCAGAAAGGATGAACAAAGGTCCTGACCACTTGTCAAGGTTGGAACACGGAGAAGAGCCAACCAATTTGGAGGATACAATGTCAGATGCATAGTTACTGGCCATTAGAAATATTGATGACCACTTCGTAGAAATAGCCCAGTTCTTGTCAATAGGAATGACACCTAGCGAATATACAATTCTCTAGAAGAAACAACTAGTAGTGCGCGCTGCAGACTTCTCAATTATAGCTAGACAACTATACAAGATGGGACCTGATGAGATACTGAGAAGATGTGTTATGGAGTCAGAGCAACCATTAATCCTCACAGAAGCTCATGAAGGCATCACAAGAGGACATTACGCAGGGAAAGCAACTGCACATAAGGTTCTTAGAGTTGGTCTTTGGTGTCCTACCTTACACAGAGATGCCAATGACTATTAAAGAGCCTGAGATGTATGCCAAAGAGTTGGGAAACCATCTAGAGGAGATGAAATGCCATTAGCACCACAACTAACCCTACAAGCATTTGAGAAATGGGACGTTGACTTCGTGGGACCTATAAACCCACCAGGAAAGCACACAGGAGAAAGGTACATAATTACTGCGACATAATACTTAACCAGATGGGATGAAGCAAGAGAAGTTAAGGATTGTAGTGCAACCACAGTTGCGCTCTTCATATTTGATGACATCATAACCAGGTTTGGATGCCCAAAGATCCTTATGAGTGATCAAGGAACGCATTTCACAAATAAAACAATTGAATCCCTCACTGAGAAATTTGCAGTCCACCATCAGAAAATCACGCCTTACTATCCACAAGCAAATGGGACAGTGGAAGCATTCAACAAGATCTTGGAGACAACACTGACAAAGATTTTCAGTGTGAACATGGATGACTGGGATTTAAGAGTACCAGAAGTACTATGGGCCTATAGAACCACTTGCAAGAATCTAACAATGCAGACCCCTTTTAAGTTAGTGTATGGTCTTGAAGTTGTTGTTCCAATGGAATATTTGGTACCAAGCCTAAGAATTGTTTCCTTTACAGACATGAAGCTGACGCTGTTCAAGAGAGGCTTGCATAGTTGGTCGAACTCGAAGAAGACAAAATTATTGCAGGATTCCATCAACAGGTATAGAAGGAAAGAGAGAAGGCCTATCATGACAGACACATCAAGAAGAAGGCATTCAGGCAAGGTGATCTAGTACTGGTATATGACAGTAAGTTCGTAAAGCATCCTGGGAAGTTCTGAATGCATTGGCTCGGGCCATATGAGATTGCCTATGTTACAGAAGGAGGAGCTTCACAATTGAAGACTTTGAATGGAGAATGGAAGGAAGGATTAGTGAACGAGAGCCGATTGAAGTTGTACTATGACAGCCAGCTGCCTCACAGCTCTAAGTAAAAACATAAGGAAAAGGGTCCAGGTACCAGGTGCAGTTGAAATTGCGTATCAGACATAGAAAAGACAATCTGCACAAGGAAGGGAGGGATAGAGAAGAAAGCAGAGGCTGCTCCGCGTAGCCTGAAGTTGAAGCAAATGAGAAGGATCATATCTGAAGTGCCTCGGGACGAGTCACAAGTGAGTGTTGGGGGCTTGTTGGCCCTTGGTTATGAAAGTAAGAGAAGATCAAGGAAGAAAAGGCGAAATGTGAACTGCACAGAAGACACAATGATTGTTACTGGGTCGAAGTGAGAAAAAGAGCAGAAAAGACGGAGCAAAGAAAAAGGAAGCAAGCCGTTGAACATGGATATCGAGGATGATAGATCAGCAAGAAAGAAGAATCGTGGACAACTCAACAAGCAGAAAAAGCCACCATTGGATGCTTTGGAGCACTGCGCGAGAAGGAAGGAAAGACATGCTAGCGAAGCCCTGTAAATGCGGGTCAAGTTGACTTAAGTTTTTAGACACTTAGGGTTTTGGTATCTAGGATTTTGACACCTAGGTTTTGACCTAAGGATGTCGGTGAATGATTGTAATGTATAAATAAAGGTCAGGAGGACTTGGGTTGTGTTGTTGTTAATGTTATGATTATTGTTGTTGTCGCGGGTGATTGAGTGAGCAATATTGTGTGAGAGAGAAGTGTTGAGCACGAGAGCCTTCTGTATTGTAAGATCTTCAGCTGGGTGTGAAGATCAACCCTGCAGCTGGGTGCACATGGAGGGGAGAGATAGAGAGGAGAAGAAAGAAGTTTTGCTAGCTAAGAGCGCAGATAAGAACTGTATGCTCCATCTTAATATATTATAAAACATATTTATGTGGACGTAGCCCTAGAGAGAGGATGAACCACGTATATCTTGTGTTTTATGTGTGATTGATGTCCTGATCTTTGTTATTGGTATACTGCTATTGCATTACTATGTTAGATCTGATAGATATATCTTGCGCAGTAGGTCCTAGGAAGATAAATAATACTATATTGTTGTGTACCTTTCACTTTGAACCCACTTTACATTCCTTCTGGTTGTAGACAATTCTTTCCTGCAACCCCCACATAACTGCTTCGGGTGAGACTACATCTGCCTCACAGGTGTTGCTAAAAGGGCCAGTAGCTAGGGCTTGTTGGTGCGCTCTTGAAGCTGAACCCTGCGTCTGCCCCTGTGCTAACAAGCATCATAGTAAAAAATATAGTTGTTAGTTTTTCAATATATGTATTTGATGATTTGAAGTTGTTATAAATGCATAAATGCCTTCAAGTTGTTTTATAACTTATATTTCAATTTTATGTTTCTATAACTTATGAACTTTCACATTCATGGATTTTCAAAACATATCTATCGAGGCGAGATGTCGAGACAAGGGTCCCCAAAAATGCCTTGTAAACGCTCTAGGCTATCGAATGAAGGAGGAAGTGTAACCCCTTGTTTTAATGAGACACCGAGGCGTCGAAGACCCATATATCAGAGAGACAGGGAAGCTTGAGAGGGGAAAGTAGTGACCAAATGCAATCTAGTCACATGAGGAGATTATCAAATAAATCCGTGAATAGATCGTCCAAACAATGTGCTCAAAATAGTGCTATGGATGCATCTTTATTAGATAGGTTGTAGATTAATACTCCAATACTGGAGAATGTAGGGAATACATCACGACAAGAAAATGTGTTTGGTATTTTTTATTTTTATTTTGTATTTTTGTGTATATATATATATATATATATATATTTTTATGTTTTTTGTTTCTGTTAAATGTTGTAATTAGTTTCAAATGTGTATATGTAGATGATGAGTTTAATGCAAGAGAAGATAATGAAAGAGAGAGTGGTTGTCGTGAAGATTCCAATGTTGGTGAAGAGGGTGAAGGTGGATTCATGGGGCATTATTAAGAAACAAAAGATTACACGCCTATGTCCACCTATACCTCATATGTTGGTGATGAGTTTCCTTCGGAAGGGTATACTGAAGAAATGACCCTTGAACGATGCTCAGGTGTTAAAAGAAGGATGCAACATGATTTTAGGTGCTTGGATCTTCCTTGAGAGAGTAAGAAACACTTGGAGATTGTTTTTCATTCATTGCAGGACTTTATGGATGCATATCAAAAGATGGGGTCAATGAATGATAGTTTTATCGATTTGATGAGGAGACGAAAGTCGGAGGTGATGGGCCCTGATAAATGAGAAGTAATAAAAAATAGAGTTTCAAAAGAAGATGCAATTTCTATGTTCAATTTCAAAGAGGGACCGACGCGAAATATGTTGAAGGTGCAATATTTTAAGCACCCCAATATAGCAAGACATCTTTATAATAGATTTTTGGCAGCATATGAGAAGTTTTCGTGGAATGATGAGGTTCCACATTACTTTGCTAGACTCTTTTATGAAGATTTTTTTATGGGCATGCACCCTGATTATACCAGCCTACCATTTGGTTATTATGGGGTTGGTAAAGGTTGAACATATGATCGGAAATGGGCATATCGAAATGCAACATTGTAGAGGCCTCCACGACCTTTGGTATCTTGTCCAACAGGGGCATTTTCCTCACATTCAGAGATGCGAGCTACATCAGATGTTGGCAAGGAGGATATGAGTGTAATCAGAGAAAATTTAGGATCAATTTTTTATGGTGTTGATGTTGGTTTGAATCGTCAGAGAGCTAAAGCCAATTCTTGAGCCAATTTTGTTTACAAAACAGACTAGGAGATATATTCCATGTCCATAGAAGATATACGTGAGTATGCAAAATTTTTCCATAATGGTTGGAAGGTGTTAATTCAGAATGATGAACCGAACATCGGATTGGTATGTGTTATAGTTAGTAAATTTTTCATGCATTTGAGGATAGTTTTCTTGTAGTTCTAGATATAGACACATATTATTGTATCTTTATAAATAATTTAGTTGTTATTGTCATTAATTGTAGTTTGGTCATATGTTAAATGAATCTCCAGTAAATAGGGGACTTGATTCAACGAGTTTAAATTTGGATGGATTGAATAAGGTATGTGTTTTCTAATATCCACATATGAGCACTTTAGTTGTCCAATCTTTACAACTTGTATGAATAATCAACATACATAAAATTTATGTTTTTGTATTAATGTGAACACATTGAACCCTATTTAATTCTTAGTTCTGTTGTTCACAGATTCTTATTTCGTCTCCCACTAATTGGGAAAGCTTGTTCCAATTCTCATTGGGAGAGTTTGAAGAGGGTGGGAGTTCACATGTATCATTGCATGTTGAAAACAAATTTAGTTATATATGAAAATTGCAATGTCATTTAAATGATTAATTTAAATGAAAAATGTATTAAACAATATATAATTTATTGAATCTTATGGTATTGTGGGTAACATTGTGACTCAACTGACCATGGAAATCCCATCCTCTTGTGTGGTTGATGATATTCAGGTTGGCACATAACAGATATTACATGTTTCAAAATTTAAACTACAATTTAATGTGTTAAAATAATTTAAATTTATTTTTCAAATGTACAAATTTGAAATGTGTTACAGGGAAATGTGGAGAAGAGAGTGCCTGAGAGTGTGCTTGAAGAGAATGTGGAGAAGAGAGTGCGAGATATTGAGATTGAGGAGGATGCATCTATTCATGATGATTATTAATTGTATGTACATTGCACATTAGTGAGTTTTATGTTTTTTTAATGCTGGGCCTTTTATATATAAGTGTTCAAGCTTATTTGTGTTGAATATGCTTATTTTTTTTACTTTTTTCAAATTTTTGTTTGATCAACTTTTTAATTAAGCCTTTCCTATTCATAGAAGGGTTACTCAACTAGTGTCTATATAAATTTTCAATGCTCCAATAATCATTTTGAAATATATAGAACTCCTATATAAGATTATCGTCATCTAAAATGATACATTCAATCTTTTTATGTTTAGATCATGATGCTGACCTAATTTTGAACTTGAGCATTTGATTATTTGAGAACAGACTCTATCCGACATCAGAAAAGGGGAAGTTTCTAAATTTTCTTCGATTTCATTCATTTCCTTCTTGTCCAAGAATGGCGTAATATGGAGATTTGTGTTTTCTGCATACAATGAAGTGAATTCCTTCTTGGGGTATTTTCAAACTCTTAACTAATTTCTTACTAACCACAAAAACCAACATTTGTAGATTTACAAATAAGATATGTACTTGCATGATCTCACTTATGTTTAGATCATGATGACGACATATTTCAAAGAACATTTGATTATATGTAATATGAATACATCTCATGTATAAAGATGAAATATTTAAATGGTTTTTCGAGAATGACTTAATATATGTGCAGATTTGTGTTTTCTGCATGTACATGAAAAATTACATGAGAACATCTATTCCACCTCAGAAAGAGGAGATAAGTATTTTCTTGGAAGAATGGATTTTAATATGGAGATTTGTGAACTTTCATAGATATAAGTATTTTCTTGGAAGAATGGATTAATATGGAGATTTGTGAGTCCTTTCATTTGAAAGGGCATTTGATTATATGAGCACATCTATTTCACTGCAGAAGAGGAGATAAGTATTTTCTTGGAAGAATGGATTAATATGGAGATTTGTGAGTCCTTTCATTTGAAAGGGCATTTGATTATATGAGCACATCTATTTCACTGCAGAAGAGGAGATAAGTATTTTCCTAGAAGAATGGCTTAATATGGAGATTTGTGAACTTTATGCATACAAACGTGAATTTATTTTCAGGGTATTATCTAGCTCTGAACACTAAAATTGGTTACCAAGCACACCATTTTTCTGTTTAAAAATTTGCTAGATATGATCTTACTTTGTTTAGATCACGTAGGAAATGTTGAAAGAGCATTTGGTTATAAAATAAAATTAAATATTTATGCAAATAATGACTTAATATGGAGAGTAACTATTTTGAAAGTTTTGGAACTTCGTGATTAAGTTTGGTATAAAAAAATGCCAAAAAAATGTAATAAAAAGAAAAAAATAATCTTAGATCTGTGGAACTTCGGTTGGGTATGTTAGTCTTTCTCATTGCTTATTTAATAAAGTTAAATATCTTTAAAATATTTGGTAATAAAGTATATATGCTAATATGTGTTATTGATTTTTCTTTTTATTGTCACAAATGTTTACATTATTTGGTGGAAAATGAGCACACGGATGTTGGAAGATGAAACTTAACTCTTTTGGTACATGTCAATTTTTCTTTAATCACAATTTGTTTTATTTATCTAAAATGTTATGTGTACATTTTATTTTAAATTTGTAGATATATTTTATTTTAAATTTGAGAAATGTTTTTTTTTGCAGGTATGAAAAGATCTATCTTAGCGATCTCTTAGAGTCAAGAATTTTGGAGTTAAATGCTAATTTCCTCTTAGTTTTTTTTATTATCCTGTAACATCCCCAACCACCCACGGGTCGGGGTATGCTACCTTCAAGCCCACCCTTGGACTTCGTACTCTTACCAGTACCTTCTTTATTTAATAAGGATGCATAAGATAAAAGATTTAACAACATGCACAACAATATCCAACAAGCATGCATAATGTAAGATTTAGTTAAACGATAATTAAAATACACAACGAAATACATTCATACACAGATAATAATATCACAACAGAGAGCACTTATATTTATAAAAAGGCGACACCAACTGGCTGTAGAGCAAGGACGTTCCACCCAACCTTAGACACCACTGCTCCAAATCTCAACAATAGTGTCACCCCTGAGCCAGGGCTATGAATCCACAAGGTCGGTTCTAGAGTGTACTTAGATTCCCAAACTAGTCAGCTCTCAATATCTCACAGGTTTCCCAACACCCACAACAATCTAAGTACCCTACTCTCTTCCACCCAGCCTGTACCACCCAAGAGAATGGACCTCCACCCTTCTCTGCCACGTAGTCCCTCAGGTAGTGCTTTTCCTTTTTCCAGGGCCTCCATCACAGCTAGTCCATAATCTCAATGCTGGAACTCTCAGGACTCGCAGTCATGAGAAAAACAGGGCACATGCCAATGCATCTAAGACATGTAGGCCCCAAGTCATGGCTGGATTGCACCAACGACCATAACAACCAACTATCCCATGGCTAATCTTCAAGAGTTCCTTTCCCTTTACCCAACTGAGACGTAGGTGGGGATGGATCAATGAATGGGTGAGTGAGTACATGAAAGGGCATGAGGGAAAGAATGGTACGAATGCCAGAGTGAAGGAGTGGACGAGCCAACGACCAACCCCACAATAAAACCAGGGATGGGTTTAAGTATTTTCGTGGGGAATCAAGAACCTCCTAGCCTTCCCCAAGAAGCTCACGTAATCGATCCCCTCCCTTAGGAAAAAAGGGTAATTAACATAGGAATAAACATTTAGCCCCTCAAACCCCTCTCTTTTGGAATCGTAGTCCCCTATAACTCTAGTCCTTGTCTGTCTAGCAGCCAACGATGTGTTTATTATTAATAATGATCAAAAAATTACATTTCTTGGGCATACTGGCCCTTTAATAATTTTTTGGGCACTCAGGCCTCTCAACATTATAACAATTGTTAAGCCCTAAATAATGGCTCATTACCCCTTAATTGGGGCATATTACATTAATAATGTTATTTTATTTCTGTTAGCTTTAGTCCATTAGTTGTAATTATACCTTCTAGTCTCCTATATATACCAATGAGACATTTTCATTTGGAATCATCTTGGAATTGTACATTTATGTGGGAATAAGGAGGTTGCCCCCTCGAAGAGGATTATTATTTGAATTTCTCTCTTTTTCAAGGCGTTGAGTACTTATTCTGATGTTTTTCTATGCTATATTGATATTTGGTTCTTAACATATGGTATTAGAGCTCAAGGTCTTGGGGTTTCGCTGCTACATCTGAGACACCTTGGAATTTTCGCTATAACTTTTTTTCTACAACGTTTCATAAGGAATGGTTTGGATAATATTTAGTAGACGGAGCAAGGTACATTGGTTTAAAATTTCAACTCCCGAGGCCTTATAATTTAAGAGATACATCCTATGCAAGGTGGGGTTAGGGAATCATCCTGAAATGAGTCATTGCAGAATTTTCACTATAAAAATGTTTTTGTAATGTTTCAAACCCTGAAATCCGGAGGCTATTCATAAAAAGTAGTAAGGTATTTTTGGTAAACATTTCATCTTCTGGGTCATCTTAAATTTGTAGATACACCCTGTGGAAGATAGGGTATCTGACTAGTCTCAAGAAGGTGTTCCAGGTAAAAAAATCATAACGTCTTCATAGAGTATCCAAATTGAGTGAGATTGGTTGCATTGGATAGTGGACATTCTGTAGTATTTCAGGTATGAGTTTTAGAATTTTATATCAATTATTTTGTGCGGGGAACGCTATACAAGTGAGATCTCCTAGAAAGGCCAACAATTAGAAAGTTGTGGGGAAGTTACCGTAAATTCCACTTGTCACATCCAGTTTTGATTAGACCTGTGGCATTGCAGAGAAGAAATATCAGAGAACTACAAAAAATAAAGTTTCATACCCAGAAAGGCCGAAACTTTAGAGATACAACAGAAGAAATATTGTCTAGCAGAACCACCTCAAAATCAAGGTTCAAAAGTGATACTTGGCCAACATGCCACCCAAAAAGGGAAATTCTACACCA
>JASDQU010010954.1:0-10135 GCA_032191745.1 Picea mariana | reverse complement strand
AACCTAACCGTAAAGTTAGGAATAATATGCTATCCCTAACCTACCTACCAAAACTATAAAAGAGACCCGTCCTCACTCGTTACACACACACACACTCTCTCTCTTCTAAGACAAGTTATGATTTGAGGTTTTCTCTGGCTCCTTGTTCAGATTGTTGAGTGGTTGTGACCCCTCTAGGACAATTATTCTTGGTGTATTAAGATACCATGCGCTTACCTACACAACCTCTTGCTACTTCTAACCCCTAAGGGTATTTTCCATCCTACCGCAGGTCTCTTCTCAATTGTTGTTCGGGGTTTCTAGTTCCCCTTGTTAGTGTTGTCCTCCTCTTCTCCTTGCTAGTTCCACCCTCCTCATCTCCTTGTTGATGCCACCCTGTGTATGTTTTTGTTTTCCTCTTCTATTGTTGGTGCCACATGTGTATGTTTCCTTACCTTGCAACTCTTAGTACCTTGAACATGGTTTGATAGGGAAACCCTAGAACTGTTAAAACTTTTGTCTATTGTTGTAGAAATTATGTTTTTTTTGGAAATAATTTATTAAGGTTGTTAGTGGCCTCTCTTTCAACCACTAGACTAGACAACAGTGTCTTGTTTCATCTCTTTTACTTGATGATTGGCATGCTGGCTAGTCTTTTGATATTTTACCCTAATATTTCTTCTTGGCAATTTATTCTAAGGGTCATGATGAGATCTACCCTCAGGGTTTGATCAATGATCCCTTAATTTTTTTTTCTGAGCATATATCTAAGAGGATAACAACATCATATTAGGTAATATTGTTTCTTGTTTTAACTAAGTAAATGTTCTGTCAATTATTGTTTTTATGCTACCAGATTACGGATCAGAAGTTTTAATGTCTTGCTAATTGTAACATACAAGTAGTTAATGTTTAGAAATTAAAATAAATATTTTTGTTTTAGTTATCTATATTTTTTGTCCTTAAATTTTAACATGTTACACATATATTATCTTATAAATTACCTTCTACAATTTACACATAGATATAGATTATCTTCTACATGTTACATTTTTTTTTATATTTAAATATTTTCGTGTTCATTATATATAGCATTGTTGGCCCTTGGTTATGAAAGTAAGCGAAGATCAAGGAAGAAAAGGCAAAATGAAAAATGCGCGGAAGACACAGTGACTGTTACTGGTTCGAAGTGAGCATAAGAGCAGAAAAGACGGAGCGAAGTAAAAGGAAGCAAGTCGTTGAACGAGGAGATCAAGGATGACAGATCAGTAAGAAAGAAGGACCGTGGACAACTCAACAAGTGAAAAAATCCACCATTGGATTCTTTGGAGCACCGCGCGAGAAGGAAGGAAAGACAGGCTGGCGAAGCCCTGTAAATGCGGGTCAAGTTGAATCAGGTTTTTGGACACCTAGGGTTTTGACACCTAGGTTTCAGCCTAAGGATGTCGGTGAATGATTGTAATGTATAAATAAAGGTCAGGAGGACCTGGGTTGGGTTGTTGTTAATGTTATGATTATTTTTGTTGTCGTGGGTGATTGAGTGAGCAATATTGTGTGAGAGAGAAGTGCTGAGTACGAGAGCCTTCTGTATTGTAAGATCTTCAGCTGGGTGCGTAGGGAGGGGAGAGATAGAGAGGAGAATAAAGAAGATCTGCCAGCTAAGAGCGCAAACAAGAACTGTATGCTCCATCTTAATATATTATAAAGCACAGTTATGTAGACGTAGCCCTAGAAAGAGGGTGAACCACATATATCTTGTGTTGTATGTGTGATTGATGTCCTGATCTTTGTTATTGGTATACTGCTATTACATTACTGTGTTAGATCTGATAGATATATCTTGTGCAGTAGGTCCTAAGAAGATAAAGAATACTAGATTGTTGTGTACTTATCACTTTGAACCCACTTTACATTCCTTTTGGTTGTAGACAATTATGTCCTGCAACCCCCACATAGCTACTTCGGATGAGACTGTATCTGCCTCGCAGATGTTGCCGAAAGGGCTAGTAGCTAGGGCTTGTTGGTGCGCTCTTGGAGCTGAACCCTGGGTCTGCCCCTGTGCCAACAAATGGTTCTGTTGCCGGGACGAGAATCTTCTTGAGGGAATATCAAGGTGGTTTCCATAAAAGACAAAAATCCAAAAGTGGATAGAGGATCAAGAGAAGGACTTCGCTGAAGCCCAGAACAAGAACCCTAATCTTAGTACAAAGGACTGGTTGGAGAGATATATATTTACTGATATACATGAGATTTTCTTTGGAGGAATCGATCAGGAGCTATATGAGTGGTTAGATAGGTTAGCAGATACCCAGTTTGAGATCATATCTAGACCTCCTGTGGTTTGGACGTCGGCACTGATCAAGAAGGTCAAAAGAGTTGATAATGCCATATCAAGAGCAGTAGATCACTGCTTTGATAGCACCATTGGAGGGTACATCACCGAGTTTGTTGTTGACAGAGTAGAGTCATATAGCCAAGCTGAGAGATATTTCTTCAAGGGACCTAGAGGAATATTTTTACATTTTCTGAAGTTGAGGATCAAGATGATATTGCATGAGAACAACATCTTGAAGATACAGTATATTGATTGGATTTGAAAAGGCTAATGTTAAAGAATTCAGACAGTGACAACGAGATAAAGGCTGGACATACGCGCAGTGGGAGAGCGTTCAGAGAAGTTCATCTCGTGAACCTGTTCAAGCATAACTATGGGGATGAGGGTTTCTACAGTGGAGAAGAGGCAGATCTGACGGACGAAGAGAATTCAGAACCCACTAGGGCAGAAGAAGAGGAAGCTGAAGAGCCCCGCCAGGAAGAGCTAGAAAGTTCAGGGACTGTGCAAACTACTAAAGTAAGTACTATTGTTCCTCCTGTTGATTTAGTATCATTAAGAAATTAGAGTAATCCAAGCCACCGGAGCATTCAGAGCACTGTCACTAGTAGTCCACCACATATTCAGTTAGGAACCCTAGGAAGATCTATGGCAGATGAGATGAGGCTCCCTATTTTTAGGGGAGATGGGTCTGAAGACCCTGATCAACACTAGTTTCTGTGTGAAGCCGTATGGAATATTAAAAATGTCACCGATGAAGTTGTTAAAAGAAATTAGTTTAGTACTACCCTTCGAGATCGCGCACTAAGCTGGTAGATGAAGCTGGTCCAAGGAATTGCATAACCTAAGCCATTGAATGAGATCAAGAATGAGTTGACTGTAGAGTTCAAGAAACCCAAGTTAGAGTCACAATGTATTACAGAGCTGAAAGAGATCAAGCAGAAGGTAGCCGAACCCGTTTGGGAATTCAATCATAGATTTAAGACCTTAACAGGATGATTGACTTTTCAGATCCTAGATGAGCAGAACAAAGAGTGGTTCATTGCTGCCCTTTTACCACACATCATAGTTCCTCTGATGCAATAGAATATTTCTTCATAGGCAGAGGCATTGGAGATTGCCATGAATCTAGAATCATCCCCTATGGGAGAATGCAGCTCAGGTATGAGTCAAATCTTGATTCAGCTAACTAGTTTGTCTCTGGACGTCGAAGATATGAAAAAAGACAAGGGAAAAGTTAAAATAGAAGACATATGGTGTGTCATATGAAGATCAAAAGGTCATGACAAGGAACATTGTCCCTTATTCCATGAATACTTGGCCTCTGGAGCTCTGAGCCCTTTGAAGCAAGTCACCTTATGTTGGTGAGAGGTCTGCAGAAATAGACATCGCCCTGGTGAGTGCTATTACACGCAAAAATATGTTCATACTCCCATAAATTTGTATTGTATGTTCTGTAAGTCTGTGGGGCATGATGATAGGGATTGTAGGGCTTATGATCTCATGCATGAAAGGTCAAGAGACATATACAAAATTCAAGGCAAAGTACAACAAGAAGGAAACACTACGTAGTATAACTCCCCTAGGAGAGCAAACTTCAATCCTCACGGTGGATTTAAATGACGAGGAGGAGGAGGTATGGGTCGAGGCCAAGGACAGATAATATGTTATAATTGCACACAACCAGGACACCTAGCAAGGGATTGTCAGAACCCTTTTACCACTTTCAGCTATTGCAACTCCTTCGAGCATGTTATCGAGGAATGTCCAACATTGTTGGCTAAGCTCCAGGAAAGAAGAGGGCCTCAACAGAACCCGCAAGTGCAACTGATATACGTTGAACCTCACAGAGAATACCCTAGAGTCGTTTTTATTACTAGAGGAGGTGTTGTTACAAGAGAAGACTGACTGACCCAAGGAAAGACTACATAAGACTCAAGAATCAAGAAAGCTCTAGAGAAGACCCAAACTTTTGATGCAAAGAAAGAAAGACATATATTTGAGGAGGCAAGAAAAGAGTTCAAAGCAAACCAAGGCTCTTCATCAAAGACACGGCCAAAAGTAAGAGAATATGGAATGCCTCTGGCATTCGATCAGTCTGCTTCGCCAAAAGAAGGTAAAGAGGTAAGCAAGCTCATGGAATTTTTATATACTTGCATTAAGTTGATTCAGGATGAGAGCGTTGTACAAGAACTACAAAATTTAATCAGATAGTATGAGCTAGGAAATATAGACCCCTTACTGAATAGGGTAGTACACCAAATCACTAAAAAGAGAATGACAAATAAGGAATTACACTTGAATGCTCAAATAGGAGAATATGATATAGACTATGTGGTCCTTGACTTAGGGTCGGAGGTCAATGTCACGACGAAACAAACTTGGGCACTAATGGGAAAACCGAAGTTGATCTACTCCCCTATCAGCTCAGGATGGCTAATCAACACGCTATCAGCCCCGTTGGATGATTGGAGCATGTCCCTACGGACATCGACGGAGTAAGAACGTTCGCAGATTTTGAGGTAATTGAGATAGTTGATGATAGTTGTCCTTACCCTGCACTGTTAGGAATTGATTGGGCTTTCAATATTTCCACTGTAGTTGATTTAAAGAAAAGATGTATGACATTTGAAAGAGATGGCCTTAGGGTCATTGCACCCTTATATCCAGATGAATTTCAATGATACACAGAGCCCATCAGAGAGGAAGACCGCACATATGAGCTAGAAAACATATACAAACTAACATCCAGACAACAGGATTACATTAATCCTATGACTGATGGAAACCTAAGCTGGCGAAGTGACAACGCATGTTCATCAGAATCAGAAGAAGCACTGGAGAACTGGCAGAATAAAATGTATGTAGTATCTACAAGAATATGTGCTAGATTAACCATAGAAGTTCTCTGGATCGGCACAACAGTAAGTATCTTACCCACCTTTGATGGTCTGAATCCTTGAGAAACCTTCTTGTCAGACTTTGAAGAAAGTGTACCAATGCAACAAAGATTGTTGGCAATGGATGAAGCCTTGAGAGCAACCCCAACAAGATGGTGGGGGACACACAAAAACAACATTGCAGACTGGGTACAATGTCGTACCTTGATGACAACGTGGTTCTCAACACAAGTAGAAGGCTACGAAGTTCGATACACAGGTCACAACTGCCCAGAGGACCATGTGCAAAGTTGTGAAGAATCCTAGAGTAACATTCCTCAAGAGCAGTGGGTGCTCAAATTCATTAACACACTAGACACAACCCCTATCAACTGGTACCTTCAAGCGGAGTTGTGCCTCATTACTGCAGATTGGGAAGGTATGACTCAGAATTTTGTAACCACCTTCTTATTTGAAAGTGAATTTCCTTCAGTAGATCAAGCATTACAGATTGTAAGAGAGAAAGTATTTGAGGAGTTATCTAACCTCCTTTTGGAGCAAGAAGAGGACGAATGGACTGTGCCTCTCCAGAAACTGCAAGGTTGTTACAACATCAATGCTGATGAAGATGATGATCCAAGAAAGGTGAACATTGCAGAAACAAAAGGAGAAAGAGATGTGTAAGGACTAGGATTTGAGCTACCATTAATTGGACAACCAATCAAGATTAAGAAGGTCAATATTGGAACAGAACAGACACCGCAACTTGCAAATGTTGGAGATTATTGGGATGCTGTCACTATTGACAAGATTACAGAATTACTGCATGAATATCAGGACTTGTTTCCACCCAAGTTCGCTGATATGAAGGGAATTAAAGGGCCTATGGGAGAGATGAGGATCCCTTTGAAACCAAATGCAAGACCAGTCAAACAGAGACCCTACAGATTGAACCCTAAATATAAGGAGAAAGTGAAGATTAAGCTCGACAGAATGCTGGAAGCAGGGATTATGGAACCTGTGGAAGAGTCAGAGTGGTTTATCCCTATGGTGGTATAGGACAAGAAGACAAGAGAGCTCAGGATCTGTGTAGATCTTAGGAAGCTGAATGATGCCTTCTTGCATGACCCCTTTCCCACACCATTCGCTGACGAAGTGTTAGATAATGTGGGAGGCCAGGAGGTATATTCTTTTACAGATGGATTTTCAGGATACCATCAGATCCATATTTCCAAGGAAGATCACTATAAGACTATGTTTGCAACAGAATGGGGATCCTACCAGTATACAATGATGCTATTTGGATTGAAAAATGCCCCAACCATCTTTTCCAGGGTGGTGGTCGAAGCATTCAAGGAGTTTCTGCATAAATTTCTAGAAGCATATTTTGATGATTGAACTATTTTTAGTTTATTGAAAAACCATATTGAATGTCTAAGGCTAATGTTGGACAAATGCAGGCAGTGTCAAATTACCTTGAATCTGAAGAAATCCATCTTCTTCTCACCATTTGGAGTGTTGTTAGGTCATATTGTATGCAAGCAGGGATTGTTGGTCGATCCATCTAAAATTTCCATTATAGTTGATCTACCCCCTCCTACTTCAGTCAAACAATTGTGCATTGCGCTGGGACATACTGGATACTATAGGAAGTTCATTAAAGGATATGCCCATATTACAACACCCATGGAGAATCTTCTGAAGAAAGACTGTCAGTTTAGTTGGACAAAAGAATGCTAACAGAGCTTCGACACACTGAAACAAAAAATGATTACTGCACCTATTCTGGTTTTTCTAGATTGGAGAAAGGAATTTCATGTGCATGTCGATGCGTCTTCTATTACATTGGAAGCAGTATTAGCAGAACTCGGTGAAGGAGATATTGACCATCCATTAGCTTTTGCTAGCAGAAAGCTATCAACAAAAGAGATTAATTACACCGCCACTGAGAGAGAAGGGTTAGCCATGATGTATGCACTGGAGAAATTTCGCCACTACTTGTTGGGAGGGCACTTTAAAATGTTTATTGATCACTCTGCGTTGAAATACATAGTCAACAAGCCAGTGTTGGGGGGAAGAATGTGCAGATGGATTCTACTATTTCAGGAATATGACTTTGAAATTGTGGTTAAGCCAGGAAGGATGAACAAAGGTCCTGACCACTTGTCAAGGTTGGAACACAGAGAAGAGATGACCAATTTGGAGGATACACTACCAGATGCATAGTTACTGGCCATTAGAAATTTTGATGACCACTTCACATAAATAGCCCAGTTCTTGTCAACAGGAATGGCACCTAGCAAATATACAATTCTCTAGAAGAAATAGCTAGTAGTGTGCGCTGTAGACTTCTCAATTATAGCTAGACAACTATATAAGATGGGACCTGATGAGATACTGAGAAGATGTGTTATGGAGCCAGAGCGACCATTAATCCTCACAGAAGCTCATGAAGGCATCACAGGAGGACATTACGCAGTGAAAGCAACTGCACATAAGGTTCTTAGAGTTGGTCTTTGGTGGCCTACCTTACACAGAGATGCCAAGAACTATTACAGAGCCTGCGATGTATGCCAAAGAGTTGGAAAACCATCTAGAAGAGATGAAATGCCATTAGCACCACAACTGAACCTACAAGCATTTGAGAAATGGGACGTTGACTTCATGGGATCTATTAACCCACCAGGAAAGCGCACAGGATAAAGGTACATAATTACTACGACATAATACTTGACTAGATGGGCTGAAGTAAAAGAAGTTAAGGACTGTAGTGCAACTACATTTGCACTCTTCATATTTGATCACATCATAAGTAGGTTTGGATGCCCAAAGATCCTTATGAGTGATCAAGGCACACATTTCATAAATAAAACAATTGAAGCCCTGACTGAGGAATTTGCAGTCCACCATCAGAAAATCACGCCTTACCATCCACAAGCAAATGGGACAGTGGAAGCATTCAACAAGATCTTGGAGACAACATTAACGAAGATTTTCAGTGTGAATACGGATGACTAGGATTTAAGAGTATTAGAAGTACTATGGGCCTATAGAACCACTTGCAAGAAGCTAACAATGCAGACCCCTTTTAAGTTGGTGTATGGTCTTGAAGTCGCTGTTCCAATGGAATATTTGGTACCAAGCCTAAGAATTGTTGCCTTTACAGACATGGATGATGTTGACACTGTTCAAGAGAGGCTCACGCAGTTGGTCGAACTCGAAGAAGACAAAATTATTGCAAGATTCCATCAGCAGGTACAGAAGGAAAGAGATAAGGCCTATTATGACAGACACATCAAGAAGAAGGCATTCAGGCAAGGTGATCTAGTACTGGTATATGACAGTAAATTCATAAAGCATCCTGGGAAGTTCCGAATGCATTGACTTGGGCCATATGAGATCACCTATGTTACAGAAGGAGGAGCTTCACAATTGAAGACTTTGAATGGAGAATGGAAGGAAGGATTAGTGAACGGGAGCCGATTGAAGTTGTACTATGACAACCAACTGCCTCGCAGCTCTAACTAAAAACATAAGGAAAAGGGTCCAGGTACCAGGTGCAGTTGAAATTGGGTATCAGACACAGAAAAGATAGTCTGCACAAGGAAGGGAGGGATAGAGAAGAAAGCAGAGGCTGCTCCGCATAGCTTGAAGTCGAAGCAAATCTGAAGGATCAGATCTGAAGTGCCTCGGGAAGAGTCACAAGTGCCCTTGGTTATGAAAGTAAGAGAAGATCAAGGAAGAAAAGGTGAAATGCAAACTGCACAGAAGACATAATGACTGTTACTGGGTTGAAGTGAGAAAAAGAGCAGAAAAAACGGAGCGAAGAAAAATGAAGCAAGCCGTTGAACGAAGAGATCAAGGATGACAGATCAACAGGAAAGAAGGATCATGGACAACTCAACAAGCAGAAAAATCCACCATTGGATGCTTTGGAGCACCACGCGAGAAGGAAGGAAAGACATGCTAATGAAGCCTTGTAAATACGGGTCAAGTTGACTTAGGTTTTTAGACACCTAGGGTTTTGGTATCTAGGATTTTGACACCTAGGTTTCAACCTAAGGATGTCGGTGAATGATTGTAATGTATAAATAAAGGTCAAGAGGGCCTGGGTTGTGTTGTTGTTAATGTTATGATTATTGTTGTTGTCGTGGGTGATTGAGTGAGCAATATTGTGTGAGAGAGAAGTGTTGAGTACGAGAGCCTTATGTATTGTAAGATCTTCAGTTGGGTGCGAAGATCAACCCTGCAGCTGGGTGCATAGGGAAGGGAGAGATAGAGAGGAGAAGAAACAAGTTCTGCTAGCTAAGAGCGCAGATAAGAACTATATGCTCCATATTAATATATTATAAAGCATATTTATGTGGACGTAGCCCTAGAGAGAGGGTGAACCACGTATATCTTGTGTTGTATGTGTGATTGATGTCCTGATCTTTGTTATTGGTATACTGCTATTGCATTACTGTGTTAGATTTGATAGATATATCTTGTGCAGTAGGTCCTAGGAAGATAAATAATACTATATTGTTGTGTACCTATCACTTTGAACCCACTTTACATTCCTTCTGGTTGTAGACAATTCTATCCTGCAACCCCCACATAGTTGCTTCAGGTGAGACTGCATCTGCCTCCCAGGTGTTGCTGAAAGGGCCAGTAGCTAGGGCTTGTTGGTGCGCTCTTGGAGCTGAACCCTAGGTCTTCCCCTGTGCCAACAAGCATCATAGTAAAAAATATAGTTGTTAGTTTTTCAATATATGCATTTGATGATTTGAAGTTGTTATAAATGCATAAATGCCTTCAAGTTGTTTTATAAATTATATTTCAATTTTATGTTTCTATAACTTATGAAATTTCACATTCATGGATTTTCAAAAGATATCTATTGAGGCGAGATGTCAAGACAAGAGTCCCCAAAAATGCCTTGTAAACTCTCTAGGCTATCCAA
>JASDQU010010953.1:310020-329366 GCA_032191745.1 Picea mariana | reverse complement strand
CGAGGTAGGGGTGTTGCGTCAATGACTAACTCATTATCTCAAGAGAAAAGACTAACTATGTTCTTCTTTACTTTATCTCTTCCTCTCCTCCTCCAAAATGAGGAGATATCCCTCTTATTTATACATGAGTTCTTTGAAAAGAAGATAAGCAACTCATAATTACAATTCCACTTTTCTCTCAACAAATTCCACTTTCCTCTCAACCAATTTTCTATAATTACAAAATACCTATCCCTTCAAATCCTCTCCGCTTTTCTCTCAACCAAATTGCTATAATTACAAAATACTTATCCTTTCAAATCCTCTCCACTTTTCTCTCAACCAATTTTCTATAATTACAATATACTTATCCCACTTTTCTCTCACAATTTCTCTCATGATATTCCTCCTTGAAATTAGCTTGAATTATCTCCTTCAAATTTTGAAAAGATGGAGAAAACATTCGGGAAGATTTTGAGTACTCCTTGGTTGAAAGATTCAAATATCCCTACATTACAAAGATCACACAAATATTTGAGATATATATGAAAAATATATTGATTTCTAATATTTAACCATAAATTCTCTTTTAATACTAAAATGAATAAAGTRGAAAATAATAAGGTGAAACCTAAATGTATTCATGAAAAGAGTATAATGAATGGTTGAATGAAGTGATAGAATKTGAGGAATGGMAAAAGGAAAATAGGATGGAAATGCGGCAATTCTGAGACTCAACATACCCCCCAACTGAACTTGTTGCATGTCCTCATGCAWCCTTGCATAAAAAAAATTCTTCTCAATTTTGGCTTTGCATGATTATATATTTTTTAACAATAAAAGAGGATGAAAATGCCTCCCCCCCCCAACTAATCTAGTTGCATGTCCTCTTGCAACCTTGCATGATTATTCTTTGGTACATTTGGCTTATTTCCATGATTTGAAATGCATGAATGGCAGTGTGTTTCTTATGGTTGGTTCTTGTGTGAAAACCATTATAACAAATGTTGGTTCTTGTGTGAACAACATTACTTGTGTTGKTGTTGCAATACATAATTTTTGAAAGCATACATGCAATGGAAATGATGAACCATCAATGTACATTAGAAATCCTTTTCTTCATGTTATGAATCATGCCAAAATAGAGCAATATATGGAATCAAGGTGCAACAAGGTGTAGTTTGGAAGAGACATGTTGATCAATGGTAAGTGAGATGACATATGGAAAATGGAATCATATGGTAATGAATATCCCCCCCCCAACTAAAGATGTGTTATGTGTATGAAAAGGAGAAAGGCAACAGAACATGGTGAGGAAATTTTCCAATGCATTCATTCTAGCGTGTAAGGAATTGCATGATTAAAGTTTAGAAAATAACATACCTCCACTTACCCAAAAAAGTAGATGAACTATGAAATAGGAATGTAGCTACTGCTGGATCATGAAAAATATGAATGCTGCTCATGGAATGTGAAGTGAAGGAATCCGAACTGCTAATTGGTTGCATGAATGGAAAGATGAAGTCTAAAAGTGCAATTGTGGTACTTTCATATGGTTGGAAAAGTACTATTGCAACTGCTGATGGAGTCATGAAAAATATATATAGTATTCACCTGCTACAAAACCCGATGGTACATTTCTAATCATGCAAATAAATGTGTTGATGTCGAGCATGAAAATAAGTCATTGGATTATCGACCATTGATGGATGTCATTAACCAATGCAAGGCAATCTCACCATTAATGTCAATGAGTGCCAAGGTACCTAAGCACATCTTGGAAAGTGTGAATAGATGAGTTGATGTCGAGCCACTTGCAAGATCTAACAATCAAGGGAAATTGATGTATTCCCATGATTTTCAGTGAGAGAACTTGCCATTAAGGCATGCAAGCCTCAAGGTACTCATAAGGACTCTAGTCTCTATCCCAGATAAGGTGTTGAGGTTGATGGGGAAAGACTTGTTGAAAGGTGGGCCTTAAGGAATCCCACATCAGTCAACATGAGTTGTACAAAATGACTGGTAGGACTATAGATGAAAAGATCTAGGTAGCAACTGTGTTTATGAAAAAGAGAGAAGATAATGTAGTCATCAAAAGGGAACTGAATGGTTTTGTTTTCAAGGAAAATATATGAACAGAAAATAGGGAATGTATGTGACTCATAAAGGTAGGCATGTGTGAAGTCATGATGGATAAGGCAATGAAAGGTGGACTTCAATACATGGAGGATGAATAATCTTTGAAGGAGAAGGGTAACTGATCATGTCATGGCATAATTGGTTTTTTGAAAAATGGTTGTGTAGTGGGAAATGTCGTGACATGTGTGATGAAAAATTAAACTCCTTCAAGCTTTTAAGGAGGCGTGTCTTCTGAAAATATTGGAAATCCTTGAAAATCACTTCTGCATGAGAATTGATCATCTTCAAACCTGTAAAAGGTTACCACTAATCCTGCAATAAATATTGTGAGATCATTGAAAAACATAGTGCAAAAAGGAGTGCTAGCAAACCAATTTTAAAAAAATGAAATATATTATTTATCGATTGGATGTGACGTATTTGTGACAATGGTCTTCGTGAATACCTGTTTAAGTGACTTCAAAGAAAACAATAAAATCATAAGAAATGAAATCATGAAATAATATTGTTTTGTTTTGGTGATCCATTTGCAAATTGTTTTTTATTTTTTTAGAATTTTTATTTTTATTTTTTATGGTTTTTATTATTTTTTTACCTAATTTATTATTTATTTATATGTTTTAAAATTTTGTTTTTTAATTTTATGTTGTATTTTTTCAATTGTGGTTAGTTTATCATATATATATATATATATATATATATATATATAAATGTTTTATTATGTAATTTTTTTTAAGCTTTTTAATTGTTTTGTGATTAAAGCAAAATAGAGAACCAATTTAAAATGCCTAAAGAAATGCTTCACCCATCATTCATTCATTCTACTATTAGAAAAATTTGAATTTATTACATCTCTTATGAAATATAGTAATAAAAAAACAAGGGGGAATGGACGAAACCCACCAAGACTACCAAATGTGAAGGCACTATTGTAGAGTAATCACCATCTTCCATTTAGTTTGTCAAGACCTGTAGCTAAGTCCACAATGCCTCCAGAAGCTTCGAGATTCTTTACAACACTGTCCACAATCATCACGTCAGCTTCATTGGCAACCAATCCGCTATCCAACCCAGCAACAACACTGATTAAGTGTGGCTTGAGAGAAGAAGGACAAGTCGTAGGTTGCGGTGGTTGCTTCTTCTTCCTCAGCAGTAGCGGTAGTGGTGGTAGCGACCTTTTCCCTCGAACTCTAGGTGGAAACTATTTGCATCCTCATTATCTTTCTCCCTCCTCTTCCTGGCGTTTCCAAGCCTCGTTTTTATAGTTCTTGGGCATTTTTTGGCCTGCAATTACCATTTTTCAATGGAAAAGATAGAGTGCAGGCATGAGATAGAGTCACGATTATTTATGGATGCACCAATGTATTGTGGAGATGGTTTAATGATTTTCGTTTCAAACACGATCTCGTTCCTTGAACTGAACCAATATTTCAGGCTTTTTTTTGTGCTTGGAGTTGCAACACACGCACCCAACTATCCTATTCTTAGGCTGCAAGACAAAAAAACATGTCATTGCATTTGACACATGGAAAACTAAATTTGTAAGGTGGGTCGTGGAGTGATGGGTTTACATAATAAATTGAAAGCCACTACCTCTCTAACAAACCAAATCATAAAATATCAGCCGATAATGTAGTAGGTGTCCACCGATTGGAAACAACCTAACACAATCACAACTTTGGAAAAAACCATCACGCAGTCCATTGGATCATCTCCACTGAGGTACATGTGGCTCATTTTTTGTATGAAAGGAATCGCGGTGAAGGGTAGCTTCGCTACAGCTTTGCCTTCGAATAGAGAATTCAAAAAAATGAAGACGATAATAAGCACGATGGCCACTACACCCCCAGACTTGAACTTGAAGAATGAGAGATCCTGACTGGATTCTTTTAGGCTGGTTTTGAATCTATCCTTCTTTTTGGTCTTTGATTTCTTGGAGGAGGCGGAGGTATTTAGGGTTTCTAATTTTTGTGCTTGTTTTTTCAATGGTGGAGTGAAGAGATTTGTAGTTCGGGGTTCTGTAAATGAGGAGCCATGATATGCCTTCACACACAAATGTTGATGCTATGGATATTGACAATATTATGAGCCTATATCCATACCTGAATGCGAACAATGAGAAGACCATCGTGGCAGTCAGAATCAATCCTTGGACCTTGCCTTCGCTTCCCTGTGGTATTTTGTATTCCTAGGTTACTTGGCTTGATGGGAATTTTCTTACAATAACATGGAGAAGTTGTTAGTTGTGGAGCCTGATTATCTTCCTGATTCAGAGGTCTTTTACTTTCATCCATGTTTATACCCCATGAATTATTTACACCCCAGAATTATGTACACTCTTCCACGTGGGGGAGTGCAGAGGGGGGGTACCCCCTCTACGGGGTCCGAGGGGGCTATTCCCCTAGCTGGGGGAAAGCGGGCCCCCAACAGAGGTTCGAGGGTGAAGCCCCCAAAGGAAAAATTGCCTTGTAAATGTATATTGTAATTTCACTGTAAATCTGGACCATTCATTATAATTTCATAGATCCAACGATAGAGATTATGTTAGGGATTTTTTCCCTAGAAGGCAACCCTCTTTTATAAGGGAAATGTATTGCGGTTATGGTTGATGGTGAATATTGTATTCTGAGATAGGAGACTGTGAGAGAAAGAAGAGGAAGTTACAACGGTTTTGTTGTAGGTTGTATCCCTTCATATGATGGATAATAATAAAGGAAGGACCTGTCAATTTCTCTGGTGGACATAGCCCACACTGGGTGAACCACGTAAATCTATGTCTCTATTGTATTGTGTATCTTCTGTGTTTTGTTTCAGCATTTGTTTTATTTTATTGCTCCACGGTCCTATTTTTCTAACAGAAGTTTGTTCAGGAAATACATAGGGAATTGACAAACCCATTATTGATTTATGGTGTATGAAGTGACAGACTAATTTTTAACTGGACATACTAATTCAAAGCTTCATGTTTTAATGTTTTTATTGTTTTGCAGGTTTTGGCGTGGGTAGTGAAACTTCGATCTAGAAACAAAGGCTTTGCACAATTCAATCAATCACAAGCTTAACAGTCTCATCGTGAATTTTTTTATTTTACATTAAATAAAAACACAAACATAATTTTTTTAAGTTTTGTTTTGTTTTTTTTTTAATTTTTATTGTTTTGTATCACTAGTTTAGAAAACAAAAATTGGAAATTTTAAGAAAAAATCATATGAAAGTGTTTAGCAAATGGGGATCCCAAGTCAAAAATTAAATCAATTTTTTTACATGTTATTTTTCATGAAAACATTAGAGACGTCCTATTTTTTGATCCTCAAGATTGCACAAAGCACATAGGAGAGCATACTTATTCAAAACTTAACACAAAAAACTGTAAATAAAATCCTACCTACTCTATGGTAATTAGAAGTTAGAAATTAATTACGTGTAAGAAAATTTCCAATTTAACCATTTGCGTAATAGGAGCAAGAATATATTCACACGCAATTTCAAAAATTGAAAATTAAAATGTATAAAAGTGTGCGAAATTAATTGTGGTAAATGCGATATAGAGAAATAAGGAAAAAAACATTGAATTGTCTCGATACTCGCTTGAAACCACCGTTCAATGAGTCTTTCATATGTTTGATTTCCATTTGATTCAACTTACTTGCATTCTCTGGTTGGTCCTCCTCAATATCCTATTCGAATAGTTGTTCCTCATTTGATTCTTCGAGTGTCGATTCTTATTTTTCTTTAGGAGGAGTGGCTAAGTCTTTGATTGTTGTCAAGATCTCATCTTCTTGAGAAGATGAGATACTAGATTTTACTAGGATCTGAGATAGTTGTTCCAAGGTTATATTGATTCTAAAATCATCTTACTGGTATTCAAATCAGATACTACAAATGAAAAATTGGTGAAAAGAAGTACGAGGCATTACGAAACAATTCTAGTACAAAAGTATCATAATTCATAGATAAATAGGTACAAAATTAAAAGAAAACTCGTATGAAAGCATAAACTAATTCATAATGAAAGAAATAAAACTTGCATAAAAGAAATAAAAGAAAGCACTCTTGTAGTAAAATAAGCACATTGGCAGGAAAATAAATTGTGGGAAAGTAAACACATTGTGTAGGAAAGAAAGCATGCTTGCAGGAAAGAAAATTGCAGGCAAGTAAACAAACTGAGAAAAGTAAACAAACTAAGAACAGTAAGAAAATTTGCAGAAAAATTAAACACTCTTGTGGAAAGGGAATAACAAGGCTTTGGAGCGACCCATTAAAATGGATGTGCAGGTTTTTACCTCTCTTCTTAAAGTTTCTCCTCCCCCTCATTGTGTAATTAAAGACAAATTACCTACCTAAGCTCTAATCCCTTTAGCACCTCCCCGACAACGGTGCCAAAATGTCAAGCAATTTATATGCTAATGAATTCGACAAACAATTGTCAACCCGAGGCTCGTAAGCTTCGAGGTGAAAGCACAATATATGCAGGATGAAAGCAAGATAACCTACTCTAATGATTTAAAAGGAAACACACGACTGAAATTGAATTGCATGAAGTAAACGAAAGCATGAAATCGCATAAATTACACCTGATTGAGAAAGCATGAAATTGAATTGCATAAATTAAAACTGATTGAGAAAGCATGAGATTAGACAAAGGAAAGATCATATATAAAATAAATAACAAATAACAAATGAAAAACATATGTGAGCTCACATAAAATCTATATCAACAACTCAAAATAAAAAATCTATTATGGAGAAATCGATCTAAAACATCAACTCTATTACAACATGATGAAATCCATGACTAACTCACTATCTCAAGAGAAAAGAATAACTATGTTCTTATTTACTTTCTCTCTTCCTCTCCTCCTCCAAAATGAGGAGAGATCCCTCTTTTTTATACATAAGTGCTTTGAAAAGAATATAAGCAACTCATAATTACAATTCCACTTTTCTCTCAACAAATTCCACTTTCCTCTCAACCAATTTTCTATAATTACAACATAACTATCCCTTCAAATCCTCTCCACTTTTCTCTCAACCAATTTAATATAATTACAAAATACTTATCACTTCAAATCCTCTCCACTTTTCTCTCAACCAATTTTCTATAATTACAAAATACTTATCCCACTTTTCTCTCACAAATTCTCTCATGATATTCCTCCTTGAAATTAGATTGAATTATCTCCTTCAAATTTCGAAAAGATGGAGAAAACATTCGGGAAGATTTTGAATAATCCTTGGTTGAAAGCTTAAAATATCCCTACATTACAAATCTCACACAAATCTTTGAGATATATATGAAAAATATATTGATTTCTGATATTTAATCATAAATTCTCTTTTAATACTAAAATGAATAAAGTGGAAAATAGTAAGGTGAAACCCAAATGTATTCATGAAAAGAGTATAATGAATGGTTGAATGAAGTGATATGATGTGAGGAATGGCGAAAGGAAAAGAGGATGGAAATGTGAAAATTCCGAGACTCGACACTGTACCTTCCACATTATCTACCACATCATCTATACAGACTTCCACGTCATCTTCCACATTATATTCTATGGACTTCCATGTCATATGTATGGACTACCACATCACCCTGTACAAAATGACACCTTATCTACCACTTCATATGCCATGTCATTGTACAGACTGTACGGACTTCCATGTGGCACAATCTGATTGGTCCATGGATCAACCCAAAAACACCAAATCTGGGAGACACATGGAAGCCTCTGGTGTTGCCACATCATCATGTTGATGTCAGCATGCCATGTGTCACCTTCCTGCTCCTTCCATGTGTGTTGTATAGATGCTGAAGTCATCCGTACAGATGATTACATCATCAATACAGATGTTGACTCATCCCTATTGATTGGGCTAGGTTGGCCAAACTTTGACCGCAAATATATTTCAATCTGTAACTCTGTTTGATGAGCCATTTTCATCATTTGAAATCTTGTGATGCACTCTCCGTGATAATTCCATTTTCACTGAGTTTTTAAAACTTTGAATGTTTCCCTTTCTCTACCCGTTGAGACCATTTTGGGCCTCCTGGGACACTTCTAAAACTTTTGTGATGTTCCCTAGATCCATCTAGATCACACCTCCCAACTAAAAGGAATTTTGCTCCCCAAAATTCTTTGCATTATAATTTTCATTTATATTGGACTTACAATAAGAAATCCATACCCAAACTACCTCACAAGGCCTAACAATATCAACATGTGATAGAAAAAAAGTGATAAAACATGATCACTTTTACATAATACCATTCTATGGGGTCTGAATGGCAACATGATATTTACAAATATGGCCACTCTCAACCAAATCAATAATTTTCCCCACTTTTTCAACCATTATGCCGAACATGTCCTCTTTAAAGAGCTGTCCTTTCTCTGGTAGTTAGTCTTCTCTTGGTGGTGGATTTCCCTGCAGCACTGCTTGACTGGATGTCTCCCTTGGAGGTGTCTTCATACTCTTCTTGTTCCTCTTTGGACATAGATTTGGATGTAAGGCCCAAAAAGTGGCCTCAAGATGCCCATCTCTGCTACAATGACTGCAATAGATTTTCTCCTTTAGAGGGGCATTTCCCCTGCTCTTTTCCGTGTATGGAAAGCAATCTGCCATCCTCGTCCTTCTCCTGGTTTCCATAACCTTCCTACACTATTTCTCTTCCAACACTGGGACATTGCGTGGTTATTAAATCCACAAAAAGTGCATGGTATTTGATGCCACAAGCTCTGTTTTATATTATTAACATGCTTATAATAAAATAGAATTTTAGAGTTTCGAGATTTCTTATACCTCAGTGATTTTCCTCTAGATTCAGGATAGCAAGAATATTTTGTCTCAAATATTTCATTGTGATGCTCATCTCTCCCTGGAGATGTCTAGAATCCTCGATCATGAGAAATTGTTCTCTCGACTTGAACTGAATCAATTTCATCTCGTGATGAACTATTGACTCTTGGAGTCTCAGTGACTGTCTTGGGGTCTTCTTCCCAAATGGTTTTGAAGATTTCTCCAACATCGTTTGGGAAATAGACTATCTCGACATATCGAGGCAAAACCACTACCTCAATGGGATCCACAATGCCTTGTCCATTGGCTCCAAGGCCTCCTCCTTCATATCCCATTTTTCTCATAAACTTTAAGCCGATGCAAGAAGCATGTTGTTCAATGATTTCAAAAGAATCATCAGCATTAATCAAGAAAGGAACTACAAATGGTTTAGTTACCTCCACCTTAGACTAGGACTCTTGGTCTGCTTCTTGATATGTGTCCAATTGTTCCTGGTGAGAAGGATTAGTGGAAGATACTTCCAAGAATCCTCCTTGGTTTTTGGAGGCACGTAGTTCATCTTCATCTGCTTGAAAAAGTATGCATGCATTTGCACTGTCATGCTCGCACCCATGATTGGTGAAGTTGCCATGGTCACACGATGGTATTATCACTATCTCATTCATAGAGCCTTCCCCCATTTGCATCTTCATGGATTGCAACTACTCTTGCAAACTTTGGTTCTCTTCCTCTACAACATGTAACACTTTCTTCAATCCAACATTATCTGCATGAAGAATTTGGTTGAGCTATTGAACCTCATTAAACCACGACTGTTTTGCTGACCTTGCCATTCTCAACTTCAACACCTACAATCAGTATCAAGCCTTCTCTAATACCACATGATCTGAACCCGGGGGTGATAGGTTTCCAATAATTGGTTGATTATGTCACTCCTTCAAAAGGGTTGGTTATAGATTGTTATACTTGAGCGATTTGCAATTAAAGGTAAAGTTGAAGTCTTATGAGCTTGAATCCAAATTGAATTAAAGTCTCTGTAGATTCCTTATGTGTTATATTTCATTCTTTCATTTACTGATCAATGTGAGGAAATTCATGAAGGTAAACATAAGGAAAAAACACACATAAGAGATATGAAACTTCCCTTGATAACGAAGTTCACCTGGTGTGGGATACATCTCTGGGTCATGCTCCAAAGCCTGACCTTTTTATTCTCCTCGTTGTAATGATGTAACTACATTACAAATTGTAAGGCCAAAGTCCCTTTTCGGTGATGGAAACAAGAGATTGGAATTTGATCAGGAATGTATACAAGATTCACAAGTTCTTATACTCATCAGGCATCCATGATACTAATATGGAAATAATTCCCACATACTCAATACATAAAAAGAGGAAGAATAAAAAGATGATCCCCATCACCATGGATCCATCAAGTGCCTTAGATTTGCTACTCAGATCCAAGCATATATATGCACCTCGTACAAAGATCTTGAAACCATGAGATTTAGAACTGCTTCATTGGCCACTTATCATGCAAGTTCCACAATTTCTCTGTCACATGTCACTGATTGGTTTTATGTGGAAGAAGAGAAGAAAGGAAAAGATAGAAGGAATAAGTTGGTCATGATTCCTTGTTGTAGCCTCTCCATTCTCCTTTAGACCTGTAACACGCATGATATGCTGCAAAATTTAATGACAAAACAACATAATGAAAAGCATGCTTACATTGGCTTCTCCAGAACTTATCTTGTTGATATGAATCTCTTCTACAAAAATATACCTCGCTATTAGATTTGCGTTGCCGAGTTACCTAAAAACGTCTGTCAAATCGTCTCCATTGGACACATTCACCTTCATTCCTCCTCTGGTCTCTCTACCTCGATCTGCCCAAAACTCTACATTAAATGCATTAGACTATGTATCAAAAATCATGCCATGTACAGTCTGGGTGGAGTGGTGTGCACTCTTCCTCCTGTGCATTAGAAAAAATGCACTTTTAATTAAAAATTGGGGCAGATAAACCAAAAAGGTCATTAGCCCAAGTGGTTGACATGCATTTGTTAAGGCTTGAAAATAGGGGGAGCTCTCAGAGTCAAGCCCGCGGGCCACCCCATTTTGGACTGTGGTTAAAAATAGTGGAATTTATATAGCAGGGGGTGTAACTTTGGCAGAACCACGATATTTGGCGAGGTCCGCTATAATATATATATATTTTAAATCCGAAAACATGCCCTCATTGGGCATTTCGGGGGTGCCACATGGCACCCTCTGATTGCGGCACATGGCACCCAAATATTGGCCCTCGACTATCTAATCATCTACCATGCAGCTGCTTACTATACTTGCCACGTCAGATGCCACATCATCTTGTATGGACTTCCATGTCATCTGTACAGACTACCACATCATCTTGTATGGAATACCATGTCATATGTATAGACTGCCACATCAGCCTATACAAAATGCCACCTTAGCTGCCACATCATCTTCCATATCACTGTACGGACTGTACAGACTACCATGTGGCATGATCCTATTGGTCCACAGATCGGGCCAAAAATGCCAAATTTGGGTGACACATGGCAACCTCTAGTGCTGCCACATCATCATGCTGACATCAACATGCCATGTGTAGCCTTTCTTCTCCTACCACGTGTGTTGTACGAATGATGATGTCATCCATATGGATGCTGACATCAGTAGTACATATGTTGACTCATCCCTGCTGACTAGGCTAGGTTGACCAAACTTTGACCACGAATATATTTCAATCTATAACTCTATTTGAAAAGCCATTTGCGTCGTTGGAAATATTGTGATGCTATATTCGCGATCATGCCATTTCCACTGAGTTTTGGGAACTTAAAAATTTTCCCTTTCTCTTCCTGATGAGACCGTTCTGGGCCTCCTAGGAGACTTCTATGATGCTCCCTAGATCCATCCGGATCAACAACATAAGGTTATTTTCAGTATTTTACTTGCATAGGGCTCTGTTTAAGAAATATTTGAAGAATTGCTAATTCTTGTTTTGATATTGGTATTGACGCTCTGTTTGAGAATTATTTGTAGAGTTGTTAATTCCTCTTTTTGTATTGGTAATTGTTCCATTTTTTTAAGTTTTGAAGATAAGTTCTAGTTTCTAGTAACGTCAAAATATATATTTTTTAAAATCACTAATGGAAAGTGGAAATGCCACACTGGTTGAATGTCATTTTTTTCAGGAAGAGGAAAATAAAGGAAATATGGAGATTCCTTTTTCTTTTTTTGACACCATGAAGGTACATGCTTGAGGGGGATAGATAACGATGGTTTATATTTTGTCAGGGTTGAGTGGGAATAGATACGAATATGACATAATGATGAAGTCGAAATAAGAATAGGTTTTATTTTCTTTTCGTGACTATATATGTGAATATGATTTACCATATGGTACTATTCAATACGAGAGTTAATATTGGTTGTGTTGACAAGTACTGATGCTCTGTTTGAGAAGTATTTGTAGAGTTGATAATTCCTCTTTTGATATTGGTATCGATTCTCTTTTTGAGAAGTGTTTTGCAGAGTTGGTAATTCCTTTTTAAAAGTTTTGAAGATCAGTTCCAAATCCTAGCAACGTCGTCATTTGTTTTTTAAATAGAAATTGCTAGCGGGAAAAATGCCCCTCTAACTACATAAAGGTTCAAGATGTAGACAAAGCGAATAACCATATAAAAGCTAATCAATTCTCTATACTACCCCAAACATGCCAAAACTAATATAAATAAATCAAAGAGAGAAGATATCAGCTAACTATACCTCTAATCCCATGTTCGGTGATGATCTCCTTGTGCTTGGAAGTTCCACTGACTGCACGTCTCCTCCCAGGGCTGACATGCATCTAAAGATAGGAAAAAAAAGAAATACAAGCATGTTATTCCATATATAAGTTAGAGTTAGATGTTATAATGTCAAGTATAAATCAATAAAAGTACTCAAGACACCATCATTTGGGACAAAAAAATGTGATTCTTTTATTCATAATACAAAGATTATACCTTACAATCTGAGTCAGCCACCATTCTGTGAACCTAGTCTGGGCTYCTCTTTACCATCCTCTAAGTGCARCTTGTATGGAGTTATTCTCTCAACCTTTTGATCACCTCTATGGAATGGAATGGACTGAATGGAGGAAGAAGGGGTTGTTGAGGGTATGCCGAGGAAATTTCTCATAAAATTCAGCAATATCTTGGGCAAGGAGGGGAAGTGAAATTGGCCATATTTTCATTGTTCTTATGCTTAAMTTGGAAATGAGACCCCAAAAATTCATTTTATATGCCAAAAGGATGGTTATTTGGTTGGGTGATGGGATATAGTAGGTGGATTAGTTGGAAAACCTCCAATAGTCCGTAAATTTCAACGAATTCCTTGCAATTTTTACAAGCATATGCGGGTTGTAATGGTGCAACATGCATATGTACGCTAGTTGTAGTGGTGCAAAAAGTGTATGTACATGGGATATAATGGTGCAGGGCACATGCATCTTCCAAAAAATGGTTTTTTAAGAAGAGCTTCTCAATAGTGCTTTGGAAAAATATGCAAGTAAGAGGGCCAAGGCCATGTATGCAAGTGTAGGGAAATTTAGGACTATAACAGATTCCCCCTAATGTGTGAGTTTATAAGAGAAAATGATGGCCGAAATACATTACAATATCTTTACCAATGTACGAAATCGAGTGAGCCCAGGACCAGAGTTCGAGAGGTTCCATTTGCAAAACAACAATTGTCTCTCCGTAGCGGGCATACCCATGCTCGGGATGAAATAAATCATGGTTGCCAATCAAATACATTGTATATCCATGTCATGTAACTATATTAAGTGCAGCCGTGAGAAATACACAATGGATATACATCTCAAAAGCAGTTGAAGATATACAAGTAGAGTATCCATCTTCAAGAAGCTACTAACGCCTGATGGCTGGAGACGAGGCCTTCAGAGCTTTAGCAAGAAATTAAAGATCTTCAAGACTCAGGTAAGAGTACAATAGGAGTGTATAAATTCATTATCCTGAGGTCTTCGACGACTCATCTGGAAAACACATGAATATCTCGATGATTAGGTAAAACAATTCGTTGATTTTGAATCAGGACTTGACTGGACTCTTGGGATGGCCAACTCATGAGGTCAAGAGACAAACTACAGAAAGGCCAACTCAGGCTGGGTGAAACTTCCCTTGGACAAAAGAAAGAAAGATGATCAGACTCAGGTAGCATGACATAGACATAAGTTCACAATGCAGGAGGCAATGCAAACTCTCCATGTGTTTGGAAGAGTAACCAAACGGAGGAGGACGCAACCCAATGTATCGAGAACAACTTCCTAAGGTCATACTAGATCCCAATGCTTGAGGAACAAACATAAGGATGTGATTTTTCCAAGGGCGAATCTTTATGCTACTGAAAAAAGAATACATATTTTTGTCCCCTCTTTTTGGAATATTTGATTTTTTTGTCTTTTTCAAAATTTTAAGAGCTTAAAAAGGAATAAAAGAATGCTACATTATAAAGGAGGAATGAATGGCGTAAGAAATCATACTAGTTCCAAGTGAAAGGAACATACTAATGCTCAGAGCAAGGAGACATGTGATGGAAAAGGACACTCAAGGAAAATTCATCCATGGGTCAAGGTGTCAAGTCACAGAGGCAAGAAGTGCTACAAGGATGGCGTATAAGACATGTTTCAAAGATTCAATTGAGAGAAACATGGAGCCACATTAGGCCAAAGACACAAATATGCAAATGAGATTAAGCGAGACACAATGAGACTCCTTCCACGTAATTTTTATGAACCCAAAGAAGGTAAGCTCAGTAGTTTTTTCATGTTTAGAGAGTCTGAAAAAATGTAAAAGAAGACTCTAGGGAGTACTTTTTTCGAAGATAGTCTAGTCGATTCGAAAAAGGGGTAAACTTGCACCAAAAATACATCTATTCAAAACCATTTTAATGAGTGTGACAAAGAGAATATCACTCGAAAATCTTTTCAATTTTAAGGAGTCTGAAAAGAGCTTAACTATGGACTCACAGTCTTTTTCTGAGTTTAGTCTCCTTAGCCCAAAAAAGTATAAAAGTTACCGAGGAGAACTCTCCCGGCGAGATGAATCTCTCGAGGCATACCTTTTTCCGCTATAATCTACAGGCTGGAAAAAGTGCTAAACTCATGCCAGTAGATGTTTTTTTGGACCAATTTAATGAGTGTGAAGGAACAAGGTCACTCAAATATCTTTTCAATTTTAGGGAGTCTGTAAAGAGCTTAACTATGGACTCTATGGGGGTTCCTTTTTCGTAAGTAATCTCCAAGGCCCGAAAAAGGTGATAAACCAAAACCAAGGAGAATGTTCCTTTTTCAAAGATTTAGTCCCTCAGGCCTGAAAAAAGGGTTAAACCTATGCCTGAAAATACTCTTCTGGCAAACCAAAGTTCCAGAGCACACATTTATTTGTGAAATTGATCGTCTGGAATGAAAATGGGGTAAACTACTACCAGACAGACGTGCCTTCAAATTTGAGTTTGGAGAGCATGAAGGGAAACAAGACCGCTCAGAAATATTTTCATGTTTAGAGAGTCTAAAAAGAGATTAAAGAAGACTCTAGGGGGGATACTTTTCTCAATTAATCCATACAAGATCGAAAATCATAAATACAATATCATTGGATGTTTATTTCAAATTATCAAGTGAGCTTGAAAGAAAACAAAGCGTGCTCATTTTGGAGTCCCGAGGGTGAGGCCAAGAGTGATGGCTCATCAGACGAATGAGGCTCAATCTCGTAATCATGAAAGGAATAACACGGACTCCCCAACCTATAGTCATTACTGATAGCATGGATGCCAAAATGCAATAGGGATATACCTAGGGAATCCATGTAAAGGCGGGCTCTACCACCTAATTACGACACTTCTAGAGCAACAATGAAGTTTTTTTGTCACACTTTGGTGGGGTCGATCCTATGGAAAAGTGAAAAATACAACGAGATGTCGAAAGTGGAGAAGAAATCCTAACTTATATGCAAAAAGTTGGAAAAAAATACTTTTACGAAAGGATACCAAAAAGTGAGCCATCCCCAAAATAGGTTACCAAACAAAAAGGAAAAGGGTACCATAACGACCAATAAGAAACTTGGAATCGAAACCAAGTGATTTCCAAGCCACGAAAAATGACAAAGGGGGTCAAAAAAGTGGAAAAAATGGCCAAAAACGTCTATAAATAGAAGCTGACAACTCATTTTCACCATTGTAGTTTGAAAATTACCCAAAAGGAGGAAAAACCCCTTTGATAAAGAAGTCAATTATGAGAGCTTTAGTGGATGAAATGAACTTCCGCTTGGACCAAGCAAGTACAATTTTATCCCTCTTGCAATTCAATACTTCTTTTATGAATTTAATTGTTTTTTAGGGGGAGCACTCTCCTAAAAAGAGTGGCCTTGCATGTACGTAGGTTGTCTAAGGAAAGATCACATATGTACTTAGGAAGACAACACTCTTCTCATGTACATACGCAACTGAGGCCAATACATCCCGTGTACACCCTTAAAATCTTGGAAAAAATTAAAAAGAAAGAGCTAACATCCTCCAATTTTCCATGGAACATGATATATGTCCACTAGAGGGAGAGGGAACAAGAGGATATAGACATATTGGTCGAAGAGGAACCTGCAACCATCGTCACACTGAAACAATGCGGGCTATGGAAGTTCTTCCAATGTCCTTTTATGAGGGAACAACCCAGATTGTTGAATACCTTTGTTGATTATAGACACCTGAATGTAGAGGCATTCATGCTAGAGGGATAATTGTTGACCCCAACGACTAAGGATATCTACTTTTTGGCTGGCCTCTTGAGGAGAGGGGAACCAATCAATCTACGGAAATTCCCCCCTGGGCCTTTCAACATTGAGGACTACATCTGGATGTATTGAGAGGCTGGCACTCAGAAGGTAGGTTCTCAGGTGTTGATTCACAAGATCACAAGCTTGAATCTGCGAGTGATCTTACTACTGATTGGGAGTTTTATCGCATAGTTTGTAGTTAAGGTAAAATATGGATGAAATAAATCCAAATTGGCGTAACTGAGGCTATCCTACCACTGTCACCTCAATAGGATATCTCTTTCTATTTAAGGTGGTAGGCCCAGGGGAGATGTCCCCGGTGACCTAGGGTTTTGAGAAGGAAAAGGTTTGAAAGGCTAAGTATAATAATCCCCTCACAAGTCACCACCAATTAGAAATTCCCGGCTAATCATCCAATAAAGATACGTAATGACCAACAAAGTGTACCTACCCGAGACAAAGCAAAAAGGAAACTATACATGTGCAAGATCACTTACTGGTTAGTACTTCATATAATCAAAGACTTTATAATAATAAGCAATTGACCAATAATATTTATGAAGTAAATCTATGTTTATAATAACAATGATTACAATATATATCACTTCTCAATAAATGTTAATGAAGCTTCACAATAAGCAAATGGCAATTTATCATCAATGTAACAATATTAGAAACAACACTTTAACCAATATTTCAATTGCTTTAAAGATAAATAAATGTTGCATAGAGATGTTTATAGCATGAATAGATGACAAAAGAAATAGGGTTAGTGATTGTTAGTTGAGATAGGGTTAGAAGGATTAGTAGTTGTTCAAAGTATTTGGATGTGTGTATGATCAAGGTACTCAACACAAGAAGTGTTAGATCAGTGCGTTATTAGGGAAAATGGAGTCAAAACTGCTACAAATGTTGACGGTCTTTGAGGATAGTGATATGGATAAAGACAAGAGGGTTAAATGTTGAGGTGTTTCTAAGTAAAGGCCTCAACAATGAAACCCTAGAGGATAAAGGCTCGCTAAGGTGTAGAAACCATATGCCCTAGTGCTTTCTCCTCCTTCTTTAGCTCATTAACAAGATATAAAACGACTATCTTGAGTGATAAATGATATGGCTAAGGACAAGAGGGTTTAATGATGAAGTGTTACTAAGGAAAGGCTTCATCAATAAAACCCTAGGGAAAAAGGCTCACTAAGGTGTATAAACCCTAGGCCTTAGTGCATTTTCGCCTTCCTTGGCTAGGCTAGAAGAGTAGGAGTAGAGTGTTTCTATGGCAAGGCTCTATCTAACTTCAAAAAATCAAAATGGCTATTGGCTTATCTTAGTAGCGACATGAAACAAGGATGCCAACATGTGTTTGTACCCTAGGGTTTAATCCAACAAATTATAATAAAAAAATGCAAGTAAACAATACCATAACCATTCAAATAAGAAGTGTTTTGAAGAAATTCACTTACATTTATCAAGCATTCATATAGACATACCTTAGTTGTAAACCTTCCACCAAGAAAATTCCAAAATATCCAAGAAAAGAGACTCCTTCAATAAGTGCACATCAATTTTCAGCCGAAAAACATAAAGTAGGGCACAAATTTTATACCTCACTTAGTGTGAGTGAAAKCTCATGATCAAAATGAGAGTTTTAGCTCTCTACTTATACAGTACAAATGACCTTAATTAAATTTTAGGTCACCAAAAGGCTGACAAGGAAAATATACCAAATAATATTGCTTTACATTAAATGTTATGAATTAAACCCTAATCAAGAAAAATTAAGACATCATGCCCTTTCTRGGGTGACATTAGCCCTTCTTAGAGAATCATTGGCCTCCTAGAGCAAAATGTTAGCCCTCCTTGGGCTTCTCCAAGCTACCACATGTGCCATAACTTCCATGAATGCCTGTCAAAAATGTCCACAATGTTGGATGATGTCATGGGCCTTCCAAGGCCAATGTTCCAATGGAGAGGGTACAACCACCCTAGGTAAGGCTCTGCCAGGGTGCCTCTATGGAACATCCTCCTTTTCTCCAGTGAAAACCCGTCTGTTTTATCTCTACCCCCTATTGGGTTCTCAACATCCATCTGATGGGCTCTTCAACCCCATGGAGGTCTAAAATAATCATCTCTCCATGTTTACCTATCCAATATGGTACTTGTCTATCGGGTATGATCCTGCACATCAACAGATACGCCCTCCATGGAACCATAAGTCATAGGGATCATAGCAATGTAAATCGCATCCAATCATCAATTTTATTAAACATTTGCATAAAACCCTTTCTACCGAGTCAAGTGCTCAAAGACATTATACAAATATGCAAGGTCGTTTTGGAGGAAGTGACAGGGTGTCCTATTAGGCTAGTGTCTACTGGAAAGGGATCTTTCTGGAAGAGATAAAATCCAAGTCATGTTTAATGGATGAGGTGGATAATGGATGTCTTGACAAGGGGTGCAGTGATATAAGGGAAATGAAATGATTACCTGTGGGTGACTTTGTAGAAGGCAAGTTGCACCTGTCCCGGATGCAAATGTTTCCAAGCCCATTAATTCCTTCTTCTTCCTTTT
>JASDQU010010953.1:287453-309024 GCA_032191745.1 Picea mariana | reverse complement strand
CTATGGGCACAATCTTGTTAGGGAATCCTTCCATTCCCCCCAGACATAGTCAAGTGGATAATTATAAGATCCAAGCACCTGTTAGAAACAAAAATAATTAAATGCACATATTCAAAGGTTTTGAAGATCGGAGTGACACATACCATGATACCCAAACTCATTACCTCATCGAGAAAGAACCATCTCTGATACATGACCAAGATGAGGTGATGGATGTTGTTGCTGAAAACATGGAGGTGATGAAAGGAAGAAAACATGGGCCCTCCAGGGCCATGCTCAAGTCGATATGGCTCTCGGTACTCCATGTCAAGGACATGTGGGCCTCGAGACATAATCTTCTTAGTTATCGCCAAAAGTAGGGGATAACATCTGGCTCCAACTCGATGACATGTGCTCACTGTAGAGCACATGAGAACCTCAACATTTATGGCATAACCTGTAACCTTCTTGATCTGAATAGAAAATATCATTAATAATTTGGGGTGGTGATATCACCCCTAGATCATATATATATATATATATATATATATATATAACAAAAATGAAAGCGATCATATGTACAAGTGTGAAAGAAAACTACTCTAGTATGAAATGCAATGGTATATACAGTGAATGCAAATTCCTACCTAATTACCAGAACTTACCTATGAAGTCAGGTACCCCCACCTTGGTGGGGTTTGAGGAGGTTCTCATTGACTGGTAATGGGCTCCTACATCCTTCTAACGTAGATAGGTAATAAGAGTCATTAACCAACTTTCTTCCAACTCTGAAAGGTCCAATCCATAATTGAGTGCTTCCTTAGACATTAGTAGGCTCCCCCTTGTTGGTATCCCACATCCATACTATGTCCCCCTCCATGTACTCTCTGATTTTGAATTTGGTTGTTCCCTTAACCACCCTAGTGTATTTTGTAGAGGGAGGAGGGTGGGATTCTGCCGTAAAGACATCCTGTTAGGAAGGTCAAATCAATATATCACTTTCTCCCTTCTTTAGTAATTTTACAACCCCAACTTCTTTGTTCTCATACTTGTTTAGGATATGCTGGTATTCTTCTCTCGTGGGCCATTGTATATGTTCTTCCTTTTTTGCAAAGGGCATATCCTTGGGAGAAAATTTAGGAAGCTTTTCCATGCTTTTCTCATGTTCTTTGTCATTTTTGATGGGGTAAATAGTTTCTTACACAAGGGTTCTGGTCATTGGAACATTTGGGAGACNATTAGTAGGCTCCCCCTTGTTGGTATCCCACATCCATACTATGTCCCCCTCCATGTACTCTCTGATTTTGAATTTGGTTGTTCCCTTAACCACCCTAGTGTATTTTGCAGAGGGAGGAGGGTGGGATTCTGCCGTAAAGACATCCTGTTAGGAAGGTCAAATCAATATATCACTTTCTCCCTTCTTTAGTAATTTTACAACCCCAACTTATTTGTTCTCATACTTGTTTAGGATATGCTGGTATTCTTCTCTCGTGGGCCATTGTATATGTTCTTCCTTTTTTGCAAAGGGCATATCCTTGAGAGAAAATTTAGGAAGCTTTTCCATGCTTTTCTCATGTTCTTTGTCATTTTTGATGGGGTAAATAGTTTCTTACACAAGGGTTCTGGTCATTGGAACATTTGGGAGACGCCCTATTGTTCCATTTTTCAAAGGTATATTCACATAAGTGATGTCCATCTCAAGGGTACCACCCAACATTGAGGAAAACTTCCTAGACAACAACATCCCCCGCACATCTGGGATGTCTACTATCACTATGTCAATGTGGATTACTTTCTCAGTGTACTCTTTAAGGAAAACTTCCACATTTTCAATTACCCCATGTGTCGGCATGGATTTAGACTCGAAGCCACACACATTTTTGTAGGGTCATATTACTTTCAGGCCCAATTGTTGCATGACCTTGAGTGACATCATGTTAGCACCGACCCCTGAATCCAACATGAAATTATTGAGGATCTTATTATTCATTAGCAAGGTCATGAAAAAGGGTGGGTGTTCATCATATTGGACCTTAAAGTGATCATCTTGTAACATAATAGGGGGGTCCATAGGTCCCTCTTCTCCCTTGAATAAATTATCAAATCTTTCTTTAATAGATGGTACCTTAATGACTTCTCTTAGAGGGATGGTCACATGCATCTTGGATAGTTCCCCTTCAAAGTCAAAGTTCAATTCTACCCTTTCGGTTTTAGGTGTTTTAAGAGGAAGTATTTTCAAAGGTGAGGGATTTGCTTGAGTTATTGCAAGAATGGTAAGGATAGGTTGGTTTATCTTCTTTTGTCCATACATATGAAATGCTTGTTTCCCCAACTTCTCCTTTGATTCCTGGTCCAAGTTGTTTATTATTTCCATTCTAGCCTTCTTGGCTGCCTCATTCATGCTTTCTCAGTGTTCTTTAGGAGTGATGTTGAGGGAAATATGGGGGCCTTCTATAACATGGCCTACACTGTTTATTTGTTCATGGGGTTTGTTAGTCTCAAAAACATCTTCTTCCCATTTGACGAAACCAACTCCTCTCTGTGTCAAACARTYATCTCCTTGCATAGAACAATAATYATCCCAGTCTTCAGAGATGTCAGTAGCATCATCGAGACAATCACCCCAAATTTCATCTCTTTCTTTCTCCAGAAGGATGTGGYGGGTTCCATCAAGKCACTATCCCTTATGCATGTTTCTTGCAAAAGTAACACCTCTTCATCACCTAGTGCAATATTCTCGTGGTTTCTAGAAATACTTTGGTCATCCTTTACCTTAGTCCATGTTATTTCACTAAYAATATCTTCTTCTGTCAAGGGAGGAGTTGGCCAACCCTGAAACAAGCACAGATCTACTGGGTTCTAGTCACTGGGTCCACGATAATTTATTAGCAAGGAAAAGGGTGTTTTCTCATCTTGCTCAAAATAACTAGTTTGTAACAGTGTGGTAGTTACTTCGAACGATAGTTGGTCATTGGGATTTTTCTTTGTCAGAGAAGGGATTTCCAACATTTCAGGAATTCTTTTAACTTTTTTCAAGATATAGGACATACTATCACTCAAGTTTTTGCTATCATTGCTAGGTTTTGGGAAACATTGGGGTGGATTACTAGTATACACCTAGGGCTCTTTAGGCTTCATCCTTGAGTCCTCATTCATTTGGCCAAAGCATTCAAACCCGAGCTCACTCATATATTGACTTTCTTGGATTTGACTTGGCATGGTCAAGGTGAATATGGAACCTTCAAAATTTGGTTTCTCATGAGTATCCATACTTAAACCCTTAGATGGTTCATGTTGTCTTGAAAAATTTAAGGCATCTTTCATGTTTGAGAAACCTATGCTCCATTTCCTATGGAAATAATTTTTTTCTAACTCTAGAGTCTCTAGGAGGTTATGCTCTGGCCCTTCCATTCTCTCCTTATTTACTCCCCAGATGACATCATTGTTCAAAAGGTTGACCTAATGGGTGAGGTTGCTAAACTTGAGATTCTCTTCAATTTGGCAGGCAACATCTTGAGCTTCTTCTAGGTTTGCATGGAAACGATTCTTGAGGGTGATTTGTAAAGTCACTTCAAAAGAGTTGAGGTAATGTTGGAGAATAACTCTCTTGGGGAGGAAATTGGTCTCAAGTTTGTTAATGAGAGTATTGAACCTATCATTGAATCCCCTAACATCTTCATTTGTTTGTTTGCAAAATTCAAGGAATTGAGAGTAAAGGAAATCCATGCTTTCCTTTTCACACCAACTTTTCTTAAAGGTTTCTTCAAGATCTTTAGGGGTTTTGATGCTTTCTTTAGGGAGACTGTTAATCCAGTCTCTGGCACTTCCGATGAGTGATCTCACAAAGAGCCTTGTAAAGACATCAGGGTGTTCCTGTCCATATTGGTGAAACTGAAACCCTTCACAAGACTTGGTCCAATGAGAGTTACCATAGGATCCCTTTTCTCTTGAAAATATAGGTATCCAGGAGTCAACCTTATTGGGTAGATCATGTAATCCCCCTTGGGTGTTAGCTAAGTCCAAAGGGCCAAAGAGTTCTTTGTGAGACCATTTGAGAGAACTCATGGGGATGAAAACATTTGTAGATGCCATAGTAGTAGATGGAGGTATGTCACATAATAAGCAATTGACCAATAATATTGATGAAGTAAATCTATGTTTATAATAGTAATGATTACAATATATATCACTTCTCAATAAATGCTAATGAAACTTCACAATAAGCAAATGGAAATTTATCATCAATGTAACAATATTAGAACCAATGCTTTAGCCAATCATTCAATTGCTTTAAAGATAAACAAATGTTGCATAGAGATGTTTATAGCATGAATAGATGATGGAAAAAATAAGGTTAGTGATTGTTAGTACAAGTTGGGGTTAGAAGGATTAGTAGTTGTTCAAAGTATTTAGATGTGTGTATTATCAGGGTACTCAACACAAGAAGCCTTAGATTAGTGTGTTATTAGGGAAAATGGATTCAAAAGCATTGCAAATGTTGAAGGGTCATGAGGATAGTGATATGGCTAAAGAAAAGAGGGTTAAATGTTGAGGTGTTGCTAAGGCAAGGCCTAAAAAATGAAACCCCAGGGGAGAAAGGCTCACTAAGGTGTAGAAACCCTAGGCCCTAGTGCTTTCTCCTCCTTCTTTAGCTCATTAACAAGATATAAAAAGGCTAGCTTGAGTGATAAATGATATGGCTAAGGACAAGAGGGTTTAATGATGAATTGTTGCTAATCCAAGGCTTCATCAATCAAACCATAGGGAAAAAGGCTCACTAAGGTGCATAAACCCTAAGCCTTAGTGCATTTTTGCCTTCCTTGGCTCAAAGAAAAAAATAAAAATGGCTAGGCTAGAAGAGTAGAAGTAGAGTGTTTCTATGGCAAGGCTCTATCTAACTTTAGCAAATCAAAATAGCTCTTGTATTATCTTAGTAGGGACATGAATCAAGGACACCAACATGTGCTTGTCCCCTAGGGTTTAATCCAACAAATTATAATAAAAAAATGCAAGTAAACAATACCATAACCATTCAAATAAGAAGTGTTTTAAAGAAATTCACTTACATTTATCAAGCATTCATATAGCCATACCCTAGCTGTAAACCTTCCACCAAGAAAATTCCAAAATTCCACCAAGAAAAGAGACTTATTCAACAAGTGCGCATCAATTTTCAGCCAAAAAACCTAAAGTAGGGCACACATTGCAGACCTTACTTAGTGTGAGTGAAATATCATGATCAAAATGAGAGTTTTAGATCTCTACTTATACAGTACAAATGACCTTAATCAAATTTTAGGTCACCAAAAGGCCGACAAGGCCAAAATACCAAATAATATTGTTTTACATTAAATGTTATGAATTAAMCCTTAATCAAGAAAAAATTTATACGTCATGCCCTTTCTAGGGTGACGTTAGCCCTTCTTGGGGCATCATTGGCCTCCTGGAGAAAAACATTAGCCCTCCTTGGGCTTCTCCAAGCTTCCACACGTGCCATAACAACCATGATTTGCTGCCAAAAACATCCACAATGTTGGATGATGTCATGGGCATCTTGGTGACATCATGGGCCTTCCAAGACCAACGTTCCAGTGGAGCGGGCACAACCCCCCTAGGTAAGTCTCTTCCAGGGTGCCTCTGTGGAGCACCCTCCTTTTCTCTGGTGAAAACCCCTTTGTCCTGTCTCTACCCCCTGCTAGGGTCTCAACATCCATCTGGTGGGCTCTTCAGCCCCATGGAGGTCTGAACTAATCATCTCCCCATGTGTACCTATCCAATATGGTACATATTCATTGGGTATGATCCTACACATCAATAGATATGCCCTCCATAGCAATGTCAATCACATCCAATCATCAATTTTATTAAACATGTGCATAAAACCCTTTCTACCCATTCAAGTGCTCAAAGACATTATACAAATATGCAAGGCCAGTTTGAAGGAAGTGATAGAGCATCCTATTGGGTTAGTTTCCACTAGAAATGGAATGTTTCTAGAAGAGATCAAATCCAAGTCATGTTTAATGGATGAGGTGGATAAGGGATGTCCTAAAAAGGGGTACAGTGATAACAAGGAAATGCAAGGCTTACCTGTGGGTGCCTTTGTAGAAGGCGAGCTGCACCTACCCTAGATGAAAATGTTTCCAATCCCATTAATTCCTTTTATTCTTTATTGCTTTTTATTTCAAGAAGCTAATCAGGGGACACTGCCCTAGCGTGGTGACCAGTGGTGACAATGTTACCCACAAGTACTTTCATGGAAATGAGAAGGCTAGCTCATGATGAGACCCCCTTTATCTTGTCCATGCAACCAAGAGCCACTACCCTGGCGTGGTAACTAGCTGGGATGATAGTAGTTTCATACCACTAGGTACCCATGGACCTAATACGTCGGCTCGTGGTGAGACCTCCTATCCTCTGACTAGGTATTGTTTTATTATGTTTATGGTTCCCTCTTGTTTCTTAATGAGAATCTTTTTACCGATTTCGTGGGGATCCCTAGGCGAAGCATCTCGAGGTTTTATTTTAGGATTTTATCTCTTTCCATCTTGCTTTTACCTGCTGGGCCTTTAGCCCCTTCTTCCCACAAGGAAAGGTGCAACCCTTAAATGATTGGCCAACACAATTTCGGAACCAATGTAAAGGGATGGATGAGCGGGAAGTAAGATGGAAAGTGGAAAGTATGATGGGAGGGGACGATGAATTTTCAGAAATCCCCCCAGTGGCAACTCAAAACCTATGGGCACAAGCTTGTTAGGGCATCCTATCATTCTGCCTAGACATGGTCAAGTGGATAAGTATAATATCCAAGCACCCATTAGAAACAAAAAGAACTAAATGAACATATTCAAAGGTTTTGAGGATCAGAGTGACACATACCATGATACCTGGACTCATTAACGCATGGACAAAGAACCATCTATGATACAGGACCAAGTCGAGGTGATGGATGTTGTTGTTGCTGACAAAGTGGAGGCACTAAAAGGAAGAAAAGATGGGCCCTCCAGGGCCATGCTCAAGTCGATCTGGCTCTCGTTACTCCATGTCTAGGACCTGTGGGCCTCGAGACATAATCTCCTTAGTTATCCCTAAAAGTGGGGGATAACAGGGAGTATTATTGGATCTGTGACCCTACACCAGTATTCCTGGGCACACATGCACTGTGATATTCAGTGCTAGGAGGCACATATCTTTGAATGGAGCATGACCATGCTTACATGCATGAAGAGATAGCTGACAGAGTGTCGGAAACATAGAAAAAAGAACTTTTGTTTTGGCACTATTTTGTGTTCCTTCTTCTTCAATATGTTTCCCAGTCTTAGTCCTAGAGAGACTGTGCAGGGGCATGTGGCCTCCTTCCCAGCAATATGCTTATGGGAAGCATTGTTTCCAGGAAAGTGGGGAGGGAGGACCATAGAGGCCTTCGATGATACATTTTTTTATTGGTGGGCATGACAGATTTTGACGATTAAGGACTACCTCTACGCTATACTCAACTTTTCTAGGGAGCCAGAGATGTCCATGCCTCCCATAGAGGATCAATGAGAGATAGGTAACTTGTTTTTAATGTTATTTAATTTTTAAATCTTTTTATATATATCATTTTTATATGTCTATAGAGTATTGACTTTTGTGTATCTGCTATGTACAAATGTGGGACTAGTGCGCCCATCAGACTTCGCAAGGAATTGATGACTTCCTCGACTAGAGTTAGGGTGGACATCGGCTAGTGGACCAGCAACTGCGAGGGGGCCTCCATCCGGAGAGGCTGAGAGGGTTTTGGACGAGTGGAGTGCAACCTCATTGTGCTCACTCACACAATACCCATGGTCGATATCAAGGATCTTCCACCTTCCATGCAACCTCATGTAGTGGGGGTACCATAGACGTCAATCCATCTTTTTCGGCATTTATCCAACATCGTCGTTCATTATGGTAGGGAAAATAGGCCCCGAGCTTAGATAGGCTAGACTTTTGATGTGACAAGGAAACCATTTTACATGTATTTTTTGAGGGCATAATACCAACGATGTATAATGAACCTTATTTTTGAGGTGTTTGTGCCCACCTATGTACTTGTGCCACTTTTGATATATATATATATATATATATATATATATATATATTTACATCTTATTTGTCTTATGGATCACATTTTTTTACAAATGTATGTACATGTGTATGCGTGTGCTTCTCTTTCTATGTGTGTGCACCATGCCAATCTAATATTTGATTAGCTAGAGTATATGTCACATGATTAACTCTTCTAGGAACATGGATATACGTAATGTAATCAAAGTAACGTTATAAGAGACGTACCCCAAGGAAACGTTGGTGAAAAGTAGGATCATAAATGCGGTAAACTCCATTTAACTAGGACACAACTAGTTGAGCATCTAGGTAGACCCAGAGTTGTGAAATTCCATGAGACAAAGTGTCATGAAGAAGCTCTATCACTGCACTGTACTTGGTGACATTGTTTGTGGCGTCACCTAGAAAACTACCTCCGGAAGATAGCAACTGGCCTCCAGGTGTGAAAATCACCCAAGTTGTGGAAGCAAGCCTCCGAGTGTGTCGGCTAGTTCCATACACAAACCCAAAATACACCTCTGATTCACTTGACATCTACCATAGTGAAAAATTAAGACATAAATAACTACATGTCCACAAAACAAAAAGACAAAAAACTGTATAAGAACTATACATATGTACAAGAAGTCACCCAGGTGACCAACCTAAGAGTAATACTTCTTAAGGTAGAGCCCATTTCTAGGATCTGCCAAGGAATTTCCTTCAAAGTATACCAGATGGTAAGCACCCTTCTTCAATACCTCTTTCACATTGAAAGGGATGAACCACATGAGTTTGAACTTGCTTGGCCCTAGAGGATCTTTGTCTTCATCATAAACCAGGACAAGATCACCTTCAGAGAAAATATGAGGATGAACGGACCGATCATACCGACACTTGACTTGTTGCTTATGAGCCTCATTGGCAGAGGCTGCATCAAGACATTGTTTATCTAGATGCTCGAGATATATTAGTTGTTCCTCAAGTGGTGAAGTGTCCAACAGTAATTCCACTGCCAATTTTAAAGAAGGAATGTGACACTCAATAGGTAAGACTATGACTGCTTCCATCCCATATACAAGTGAGAAACTGGTGGCAGTCTTCACAGACGTTCGGTAGGCCCACAACAATGAGTACAACATCAAATGCCAATTTGACTTGGAATAATTGATCATTTGCTAAAGAATAGTCTTGAGAGACTTATTCACAGCTTCAACCTGACCATTCGCTTGTGGGTAATAAGGTGATGAATGTTCTTGCCTCAAACCAAGATTTGATGTTAAATCGATCATCATTTGTTTTTGGAAGTGATTTCCATGGTGAATGACAATATCCTTCGAGATGCCAAACCTTGCTACTATCTAATTAAAAATGAAAAGAGTCATTGTTTCGCCATCATTATTGAATGTTGGAATAGCCTCGACCCACTTTGTGAATTATTCTAATGCTACGATGATGTAATGATGCCCCCTCGCTGAGGCTGGGTGACACGTAGAAAAATCAATCCCCCACTTGGTGAAAGGACCAACAACAATGACATGAAACATAGGAGCAGGATGTGCCTGCATCTTCTGAGAGAATATCTAACACAGGTGGCACTTCTTCACCACCTCAATACAATACTTGATTAATGAGGGCCAAAAGTAACTGACACGTAGAATATTTTTGGTTGTTTGCAACCCATACAAATGACCACCACATGCTCCAATGTGATATTTGTTCAAAATGAGCTCTATCTCTTCTTGGGTAAGGAACTAACGAAGAATGCAATATACACCTCGACGATACAAAGTGTCATCGAGTATGAGATAGTTTAGTTCCTGATGGCGAATTTGTCGACGCTCATCACGGGAATAAGAAGTGGGGCACTTCAAAGTCTAGAGATAGAATAGTATATCTCTATACCAGGGTCCAAAGATGTGATTAAAAAAATATCTCCTATAATAGATGATTCTTCGAAAATGATATCACTAGATTCGATCGGAAGTTCTGAAATAAGTTCAGCAAAGAACAACGAATTTTTTCATTTCATGGAAACAAAATCTAAGTCAAATTCATGGAGGATTACAATCCATATACTGATATTTCCTCCAATGACCCATCGTGTTAACACATATTGGAAAGGGTTCACAATGGTAATGACAGTGGTCTTGTGAAGAAAAATGTAGTGATGGAAACGTTGGAAAACATGCATTGTTTCCAAAGTAATATTCTCAACATGAGAATAGTTGAGTTCTAGCCCAACCAAACCTCGACTAAGGTAATATATAACATGCTCTTTGAGAAGATAATATTCCTGAACCAAGACCATGCCAATGGTTGACTCTGCAACAACCAAGTACAATAAGAATTCTATGTTATAATCGGGAGGTCAGAGCAGAGGGGAAGATGTCAGGGTGTGTTTCAATGCTTAAAAGGAATAATGAACGATTTCATACCAATAAAATGGGACTCCCTTTTTCGAGAGACGCATAAACCATTTAGTGATCTTGGTGTAATTCATGACAAAACGTCGAATAAAGTTTTCTTTCCCTTGTAAGCTCTGAAGCTGGGGTATCATGCACTAGGGAGGCAAATGAACTATCACCTCAACCTTGAGAGGATCGACCATGATCCCTATTGTCGAAACAATGAAACCTAAGAGATGACTTGATGTCACACAGAAAATGCACTTGTTAGGATTCAAGCAAATCTGAAAGTAGACACATTCTTCAAAGATTAGTTGACGATGAGCAGGATGATTAGATATCTTGAAAGAGTGTGATGCTATATCATCAAGATATGTCTCAAATATATGTCTAAGGTCATGAAAATCAAATGACATGGCCCACTGAAAAGTGGCTCCAACATTCTTCAGGCCAAAAGGAATCTTACGATACAAAAACATGYCCCAAGGACAAATAAAAGTTGTTTCATGCTAGTCTTTGGGTTTGATCTGAATCTAGTTATATCTCGAGAAACCATCCATGAATGAAAAGACCTCACATATAGTGCATTCATCAAAAATATGATCGATGAAYAGGGTCGCAAAATTATCTTTCATACAGACCTTGTTCAAACCTTGGAAGTCCATGCACAYGTGAATTGTAGCCTGTTTTTTGTTAACCTGAACTAGGTTTGACATCCATTCTATCAACTGCATGGGGTAGATAAAATCGACTTTAAGCAGTTTTTCTACCTAAGCCTTAATTGGTGCCTCGTTTTGAGGATTCACCGGATGAAGCTTCTGTCAGACCAGATTGGCATCAATATAAGTCGTTATTTCATGATAAAAAATTCTTGGATCAATTCCTAACATTTCCTCATAATACCAGGAAAAAACGCTGCAAAATTCCTTAAATAACTCAGTATAAGTTCAAATCTCTTTGGGGGAGTAGTCCGCTCCGACAAAAACATTCTCCACAATGCCAGGGGTTTTGGTTATATCTATGGGAATCGTTGTAGCAATACTCGCCATATTACCCTTGACATAAACTACGTACGTATCCAGAGGATTGATAGGACAAGACATATCTCCATTCATGATCGAAACAAATTCACTCGCCTCTATTCTCCTTAACTATGGAAGAAAGTAAGATATATGATGAAGATCATCCCAGGGTCTATTTGGACCAATCAATGCCTCAAGAATCGCCTTGATAGAGGGAAATACCAGGACTAAAGGATTTGTAGTGGCAAGAGAGCCTTGAGCCCAACTAGGCTCGAAAACTAGATCTAACTCCTATGGGGGAGTCAGATCGGGGTTGGCTAGATTTTTTGAACAATGTTGTATGTAACCTCAATAGTGGACAAGGGCATGGCCATTCCAGAATGCCCTATCCCTTCCATCGAATCTGATGGGGAAGGTAGAGTCCACGGATCATGAAAGTAATTCGTTTGAAATGATGACACTTGAAATATTTCTGCCCTAGACTGGTCGAGGATAGATGATATAAGCTTGACATCACCAACAAGGGACGGGTAGTCAAAGTTCTCATCAATGATGGACAAAAACCAACCCCTAATTTGATGATTTCGGGTTGTGGATTATCAATCATCGAGACCGTAGAATTCCCTGATGAAGGGTCGGGATGGGAGGACAACTAATCAATGGTCACAATCTGACCCTCATACAGAAAACACAAGACCCAAAAAACCATAGCAACCACTGCATGCATTGCATAAGTCCAAATTCTCCCTAACAACAGGTTGTAGTCGAGAGGCACATGGTTTTTCCTCCCAACTATATGAGGAAAGAAAGAATGATTCCATGTGGTTTGAATGATCGACCGTCAAACACCATAAGCAACGTAGGTGATGGAGAAAAATTGGGTTAGCCAATGGCCTTCCGACACACCAATGACATCACGTAAGTCGAGGCACCCTCGTCAACCACTGTACAAAAGATATTTTTAGTAAAATATTTCGTGGTGTAGGCCACTACTATCTAAAACACAATGTGTTAAGGGAGACAAGGTTTCAATTCGGTTGGATCAAGAACGATCTCTCCCAGGTTACAAGTCTTTGTTGATCCCAAGGCAGATATCAGAGATTTTCTCTGCGAAGGGAAACTTTGGAGGACTTCCAAAGCAAACATTGTACAAGGGGTTTGTGCCAAATATTCCACAATACAGTAGTTCTAGGTAGCCCTCACGTCTAGATTATGAGAAGCCTTTTTAAATGTGCCTTTTGGGATGCGATTCATCATTTCTCCCTTCGTCTTCTCAATCTAGAGAGGATTCGGTGGGTTCGAGGCTTCTTTTCCCTTTTCGACAAATTCCAACATTCTGTAATATCAGGCCCTTGTCTCTATATTATCCTCATATTTCATCATGTAAACATTAGTGGCTGGGTTATTACTAGTAGTCACGGGGGGTGCCTGACTACCCCCTTCCGTGCTCGAGGATGCTGAAGCTTGAGACATGTTTTTCCCATGTGGAAATGGGTTTGTCATCACAACAGGTTGTTGTTGCACCAATATCTTTTGAGCTTCCATAAGTGGAAGGCACAGATGAGTTGGGTGGTCTTCCATGCAAATATTACACGGGTACTTCAACTTCCTCTTCTCCAATTTTTTCTCGCCAACATTTTTATTATCCTTTTTGTATCCTTTACCCTTCTTGTTTCATTGTTTCTTCATTCCCTTAGGCTATTGGTTGGCCTTCAGGTTTGTTGACTGCACACTATGTACATATGATGCTTGGGTAGGGAAAGAAGCCGAACCTAAGTTCTAGATAGCCACAATCTGTTGTATCGACAATTGTTGCAATTGATTTGACAACAAATCAGTGGAATTTCCTTGTGCTGATCCCACAATACCATTGTAATGGGGTCCAGACTTTTGTTTCGCCTTGTCGAGAATAGACCATGGAACGTCTAGAAAAATCTCATAGAGCATGTCGGACTAAGAGTAGATCAGTTCAAGCTGTTGCGCTCTCATTATCACCTCCTCCTCTGAAAATACTCAAAAAGTTGCTACATCCTTGGAGATGCAAGGAACCAAAGACTTCAGGAACCAATCCAACAAGAAACCTGGATGGACCTGGACCTTAATCAAGCTCTTTTGATGTCTCATGGGTAACTGGAAATGGCTCAAAAAAACCATCGCCAAGTCATTGAATTAAGAATACCTCGAGCGGTCGAGCTCAATATACCATTTTGTGTCACCCCCTATAAGAGTGTGTTTAAACAAGCGCAAATTCATGAAGTCATATCGTAGTGAGTTTGATGAGAACCATAAGTGAAAGGTTGTCATGTAATCACCTGGATCTTTGCCAGGCTTGCTTTCAAATTTTAGAATATTTGAGGGAAACTTAGACGGCATGGGGAGCCAACACAGATCATAAAAAATTGGGTTGTTGAGTAATATCAACATGTCTGGTAGATGCAGCGTTGCCAAAAACAATATTTTAGGTTGAGTACTATGTACAATAAAACAAGGTTTTGGAGTTTGATTGGCCTCAGGTTGCTAGGAAAAGTTAGACTACTAGCGAGGGTTGTGGTAGAAACTGTGGCATTGACCAGTACACAAAAAATACATTTGTTGGGGTATCATCCGCTGAATCCCATAATTCAGTGACATAGCTTATGCGGGGATTTCCCCCTGTGTTTTGATCCAAGGATTTTGGAAGGGAATATCCCCAGTTGATTCGACGAGCATAGGTATGGAGCCCTGCTCAGGGTTCTGTTAAGCATGGAAGGGGTTTCTCCTGACCAACATCCCTTGCGAGGTAACTGATCCCTGCCAAGGATTCCAAATACCCTCAGAGGATAAAACTCAATTTGTCACTCCCTGTGAAGGAATAGTACCCTATACTGGGTTATGTTTCCCAAAACTGGGCTTTCCCCCAGCCGAGACAGTGGTCGAAGAAAAAGTGTTGTTCCCAAATGCACCAAAAAAAGAGAATGACATGGATCCCACCGAYGTTGTGTAAGATGAAGGTCCTAAACARCCTTCTCCAAACAAGCTTTAATTAATATTCATCTCRATTGATTGTTGGAAATAAATACCGAGTGAGGGGGACAGAGGAGGTATATGACCTCCACCGTAAAGGATAACATTGAAGGGGATTGAAGCACCCCTGATGGACCCTTGCATGGGAGCGTTTGAGCTCCCTTCCCTGAGACCCGTGGTCTGTAAGGTGGAGTAGGTAAGAACCGAGTTCGAATCAAAGTTGGGCATCCCATATGAGAATGGAGGGCCCGTTACACTCTGAGTAAATAGGGCATTGGTCATCATCGATGACGGTATCATACCACTGCCCGAAGTAGAGGGAGTTGATAACAATGTGGTCTGGACTGGAGAAGGTGGGAGAGGAGGCAAGATGCCCCCTATGGTTGTAGTTGTAATGGGAGTATGAGGACTCCCGAATGAAGTGGAAGCATTTTCTCCCATTGGTACTTGTAAAACTAACTAGTGCTCAGAAGGTGTGACCTCGGGAGGGGCAACTTGTATCAAGATCGACGCTGAAAAATCAGTGATCAAAGGGTTGGATGTCTTGAGAGATTCATCCTAAAGGTAAGAAATGCTAGGTTCCTTTTGATTTGAATATTTTCCTCATGGAGCAGGCTCGAGAATAGTTTCTTGTGGCTCGGTCTCTTCGAACGACCCTTGTTGGTCAAGTATTCATCGTAACGGTGGCAAAGGTGGCTCCAATGGAACCGGTGATAGGCCTTGAATCCTTCGCGATCGATGAAGCTATTGATCTCCCACCTTGTGAAATGATAAAATGACACAGTAAGGATTAAATAGCATTTAAACACGAAGCACACACTAAAAATTTCCTATAGAAAAATCAAGTAGTCGACTATATAGTAGGAAATACAATTACGTCAATCAACACTAGAGAAACTAACTAGTGTAAGTGCAACTCGAACACATAAGCACCCTCCGAGTATACTATGTGAAGTGTGATATGACATCTACTACAAGTATCGCAATATACCCCCACAGCCACCCATGCAAGTCCCTAGAATATGGGAAACTAAGTTTCCAGCTCGCAGTTAGTCACTAGGTGGGTACAGTCGATAGTCGGGCGGATCGCAATGAGCAGGATAACAAGTCTGAAACCTATCAAGGGTATCAAGAGAAAATTCTTTGGAATACAATAGAGGATATCGAATGGATTCGAGGTCCATGAGGCTCCATAGGCAAATGCAGTCAGTAGTACTCCCAGGACATATCCTCAATATTTGTTCCCCACTATGTTCAGTCCAACTTTGGAGGAGTTATCTCTGCTTCCTTTCTTCACGCGACCTTGTTTTTATCCCATATGTTAGAGGGGGGTCCTGGATAAATTTTACGACACTGGACTTAAGCACTCCCTAAATCAGACTCCAATTTTTTTATTTAACATCCTTGAAGAGTTTCCTCTCCAACCTAATTCAAGGCCCTAACCCTAAACTAGTTGGTTGACCCTACAAACAAAAAAAGTATAGTTCATTTTATATTAAACATTATTTTTAAAGGATCGATTTACTCACAGGGATATGGTAATGAAACTAATGATGTTATAAAGAGACAAAAAGAGGAGAAAATTAAATCACTTGAAAGCAAAATTACTTCAAATTGAAAAGAAATTATTTATAACAAACACTTTGTTACTCAACTTTTCTTAACTAACTCTTCAATATCTTGTAATGAAAACCTAAAACCTACTTTATCTTGAATACAAGATACTTATGCTTCAAGAAATTAAGAAAGAACCTGAAAAACATACTCTTTTTCCTTTTTACAAATAACCAACTCTTGCTACTATACCAAACTGAAAAGAAACTTATTTTTTTTTAAATGCTTTAAAGAGAAAAACTGAAATAAAGATTTATCTTTTTTCAAAGAAAGTAAACAGGATAAAAAGAAAACTAAAACAAGACTGAAAAAGACCTTTATCCCATTGTGGATCATAGGGAATCAATCAACAAACCAAGAAGGCATATCTATAATTCAACAACTTTCTTAAAACCCTTTTAAAAGTAAACACAAGAAAATAAAAAAAACAAGTAAACTGAACTCTAAACCTAGGCTATGGTTGTAAATAGAGACTCTAGAATGATCTAAGAAAACCTTGAGAAGTGTAAACCTCAATCAAGAAAGAGGAAAACTCCTTCTTTTTCAACAATTTTCTTGAAACGAAGACACGTGTTGTTATATCAGAAGCTAGCATATGTACGCAGTCTGAATCAAGACAGGGCACGCACACCTATGCATCTTTCCAAAAATAGAAAAGATAAGGAAGTCTTACAGGGCAAGGACAATAGGTATTGCACTTAAAAGTTACTAGAATCCCTTGACAGACTCAAAAAAATCAAAAGAAACTTGAAAGGATAACAAACCAATCAAACAACCCAAAATCCCCTAAAAAACCCTAGAGGCTTCGCCAGTATGGTCGCCAGTTCTGCTAGTAGGAAAAAAACCCATTTAGCTACACCAAGGTTCAATATGTAGACAGTGCAAATAATGGTCTAAAATCTTATCAATTCTCTATAATACCCCAAACATACCAAAAATAATATAAATAAATCAAAGAGAGAAGAGATCGGGTAACTATACCTCTAATCCCACGTCTGGTGATGATCTCCTTGTGCTTGGAAGTTCCACAGACTGCATGTCTCCTCCCAAGGATGACCTACATCCAAAGATAGGAAAAAAAAGAACTACAAGCATGTTATTCCATATATAATTTAGGGTTATATGTTATAATGTCAAGTTTAAATCAATAAAAGTACTCAATACACCATCAATTGGGATAGGAAAATGTGATTCTTTTATTCATAATACAAAGATTATACCTTACAATCTGAGTCAGCCACCATTTCATGAACCTGGTATGGGCTCCTCTTTACCATGCTCCAAGTGCACCTTGATGGACTTATTCTCTCAAACTTCTAATCACACTATGGAAGGGAATGGAATGAATGGAGGAAGAAGGGGCTGATGAGGGTATGCTGAGGCAATTTCTCACAAAAGGCAACAATATATTGGGCAAGGAGGGGAAGTGAAATCAGGTAGAGTTTCACTGTTATTATTATTAGCTTGGAAATGAGACCCAAACACATCCTTTTATATGCCAAAAGGATGGTTATTTGGTTGGGTGATGGGATATAGTAGGTGGATTAGTTGGAAAACCTCCAGTAGTCCGTAAATTTCAACAAATTCCTTGCAACTTTTTTATTTTTTGCAACTTTTGCAAGAATACACAGGATGTAATGGTGAAACATACGTATGTGATCTAGTTGTAGTGGTCCAAAAAGCATATGTATGCGGTTTGTAATGGTGCAGGGCACATACATCTTCCAAAAAATGTTTGTTTAAGAAGGGCTTCTCAACAGTGTTTTAGAAAAATATGCAAGTAAGAGGGCTAAGGCCATGTATGCATGTGTAGGGAAATTTAGGCTATAACATAAATCACTAAATAAAAGTGGAGATGCTACACTAGTTGAATGTGATATTTGTTATGAAGAGGACAGTAAAGGAAATATGTATATTCCATGTTCCTGTTTTGGCATCTTGAAGGTACACAATTGAGGGGGGACAAATTATAAGGATGGTTTATATTTTTTCAGGGTTGAGGGGGGATATAAGATAAGAATATTACATAATGATTACTATATATATATATATATATATATATATATATATATATATATTGATATTGTCTCTCTTTATACATGTCATGAGAAGGTAACAATTTTCCTATATTTTTTTAGCGTATTCATAGACATATTGATAAATTGCACAAGATTCATCATTGATTTGTTATATTTGTTTCTCTCTCTCACCTAAGTTGTCTTTGTCTTTGTCGTTGTTGTCTTTTTTTTCCTATATTATATTTGTAAACATATGTATTGTTTTAATATTTGTTTTATACACTAATATTACTTGATTGTTTGTAATTATAAATGAACGACGCCCTGGGGCACTGCCTGCAGAGCAAGACATGGTTGTACAAGTGCTTGTTCAGAAATATGGAGCGAATATTGAAGATCAAGTTAATGATCCTATGGAATAAGATGATGATGCTAATAACACAGTTGAAGAAGACAGGAAAAATATATTGATCCATGAGACATTTAATAATGTTGGAATGGATGATGATGATGACCAACTTGATGGTGGTTTTGATATACATGTACTTGAGAAGGCAAGTAAACCTCTTTATGATGACTCTAAAACAAGTCTTCTCTCTGCTATATTGCTATTGGTGAACTTAAAGGTTATGAATGGTTTGTCAGACACTTGTGTCACACAACTTCTAAGGTATGTAATATATTTTGTCACACTTAGTACATGATGATAAAGGTTTTATTTTTTCCTCTATTTTTATTGTTATTTGATCATCTGTAAAATTTGGATGCAATATGTACAATCAATATTATTTACTTTAACCAATATTTATTTTTTATGTTGTATATTCTTAGGTGAATTTGTGTTACCACGGTCAAATGTTTTATGTCGCACATACCAAGATTTACATGCCACCATGAAAGATATTGGACTGGAGTATCAAGTTATTCATGCATGTCTTGATGATTATATTCTATATTATAGAGAACATGCATCAGAAGAAGAATGCCCGAAATGTCAAATTAGTAGATATCGAACCAATTAAGTAACAAAAAAGGTGCCTCGTAAGGTGAAAAAACATATCACAATTTATGGATTACCATGTAAAGAACGTAAGTAAATATGGTGTTCTTCGAATTCCTTCGGATGGATATGCATTTAAGAAKATAGAGGAAATATGGCCACATTTTAAAGACACACCTAGTAATCTTAGGCTTTCGTTGGCAGTTAACAGTGTCAATCCATTTGGAGAGCTCAGATATACTTACTCAGTGTGTCCTATTTTTGTTATCAACAATAACATTCCTCCATGGAAGTCTATAAAGAGAGAGCACATAATGTTGGAAAAGATTGTTCCAGGTATTTGTTTATAATAATTTTTTTTAACACGGTAACATCTCATTTGTCTTGCTTGTTTCATGATTATGTCTTATAGTTTTTTGTTTACTCATATATGTTCAATTATGTATTATAATTATGTTTGATATTTTTTTATTAGGTAAGTACCAAATCAAATATATGAATGTATATATCGATCCTCTTATCAATACGTTACTAGAGTCATGGAAGGGAATCACTATGTATGACATCTCTAGACCAATAGGTGTGCAAAGGGAATTTAAATTCCATGCAATGCTTGTATGGAAAATTCACGATGCCCCGAGGATAACACATTTATGTGGCATGTTATAACATTACAATGCACCTTAATAATGTTTAATTTTATGAAGTTCATATCATGCATTTTTCTTATATAATCCCTTCATTAAAAATGCTTCAAATAATTGATATAAAATTTATTCCATCTCTTCCAGGTCTTCAAACAAAAGGTAAATTTCCATTTCCAGTTTGTGGTCCTAATATCAAATCTTGTCATTCAAGAAATTTAGGAAAGGAGGTTTTTGATGAGTATAGGCACTTCCTCTCTAAGAACCATAGGTATCGAAGTATCGAAAAACATGTTTTCAATGGGAAATAAGAGTTTGGATTAAAACCATAGAGAATGACACCTCATATATGGTAGTTGCAATATAATAGAAATCGTCAAGGTATATTGGATCAGATCGTCAAGTTATGTTGGATCACTATGAGAGGGAAATATAGGGCATCATTATTTTATTGCAAAGTGTTTATAAGGTTTTATGATTTGGTTTTTTGAGTAAGGAGGTTGAAAACTGGCTCAAGGTTACAACATAACATGAAAATCAAGATCAGAACATCGCATATCCCATTAACTGAATAAAAGGTGGACACATAGATGGATTAAAACAATTAAGAAAAAGGAAGATGAAGCCTTCAATTTGTCAACTTCACATAAATTCTTGTCTCATAATGTCATAAAGAAACAAGACTATCAACTTGATATCAAAACTTGAAAAATAATTTCCATAGTAAAATTTTCACTGTATAAATTAACAGTCAAGAATAAAAAAGCATTGCAATCTGAATAATGAATTCAAGCATGAAGAAAGAAATAACAGAGTAGAAAAGAGGGTCTAACCATCCATATGCCTTTGCTATTAAGTGTCAAATTGAACATAAATGCCTTTACAAGGAGTTTCACAAAAAGGTCCCCTGGATCTCCAATTTTTCGACCTACACATAGTTCTTCCTCTATTTATTTAAACTATCCATAAAACCTCCAGATCCTATCATCTAGTATAGCTTTAATGACTAGATTTGAATAGTATCTATCTACTAAGGTAGTTCACTCAAAAAGAGCTTCTACAATCCCAAAATAGATCACATCTCAACAACTTGATATTGTATGATCTTGCCAGCATTACATTTGTTTCTACAAACCAGGAATTAGTTTGATTTAGTCAAACAGTTCGAGGTCATAGCATCTCACTGACCAAAAATGAGTAGACATTGCCATATTTCTTGGAAAACATTAAAATCATGATTGTGGCAACCTCCATGTAACCTTTAGGATATAATCACAGCAGTAGCTTTAGCATTTTTTTGTTTGAGCTTAGTGGTAAGCACAACATTGTGCCAAAAGAGTTTGAAGTTTATTTCCCTGAGTTCTTTGAGTAATGCCCTTTGCTCTTTCTTCTTATTTTTAAAATATTGAATCCTTTCTTGCTAACGAGCATTCCATTGTTCTATTTGTGCCTTTTCTTTCTTTAACTGTCTCACTGTTTTTTGAAATTACTTGATCCTCTCTTTATCAGGTCTAATTTTAACCCTGAATCCTGAGCATTCTTCACAAGGTGTAGGCTCATTCAGGTTTAAAGCAACTTTGAGTTCCTTTGCTTTAACTTGGTACATAGAGACTAATCCCGATATATGTTCTTCATCAGAACTTACTGAATCTATGGCTTCAGGTACATCTGATATGTGATCTGAGTCTACAAGGTAATCCTGTTTATTATCATGGGTTTCACTGATACCTTTATCCATCTCTTTATCTTTTTCTAATCTGGTTGAAGCTCTCGTTACAGGTCCTGTAGATGATGAAAACATTTGTTTACCTTT
>JASDQU010010953.1:261253-271965 GCA_032191745.1 Picea mariana | reverse complement strand
TGAAATTAAACAATCTAATATAATTTACTGAAATTAAACAATCTAATATAAATCTAACTAAGATTATATCTAAATTAAACTACTTAATGAAAACAGTAAACTAAATACTAATTGACCTGGAAACACTCCAAGTCTGCCCTGTGTATGATTGCTTCTAAGCTGGTTGGCGGAAGAAATTCACACCGTTTAGTCCTTAAGCTTCTCGTAAATGATCAACTATGTTGCTTCTTGAAGTATGTTACAGGACAAACAAGACATAAAAGAAAATCATAACAATCTTCTGATTATAAATTCCTGCAAAAAGGGAAACCTATTATGCAGCAATCTTATATATAACAATTCGATTTATGAAGAAGGCAAAGCTATCATTCATAAATTGAACTAACAACTGTTATGTCTTTTATCTATTTGGAAGAAACAAGATATGGATAACAGTAATAAAATTATAGCATTTGCATTTGATTTAGATAGCAAAGTAATACTAAACCATAGACAAAATGATATACAAAACATGGAACAAAGTGTTGATATATTGAAAAGAAAAAGCTATGACAAAACACCAATTCTGCTCCAGTCTGAATCAAAACTCCATATCCTTTTTCTCCCACAACTGAGGATGTTGATTATTACAAAACCATAGGTTTATATAGGTTTCTCACAAGGTAAAACATCCTTGTGAATAATAGCAAATTGTTTACATAATCTGGGGAAAAATCCCAAAATCTACTAAACTAAGGAAATAAAATGCAAGTAAAATCTGTAGATCATCCCCTAACTGCTCATGATATCTATTGCCAATTCGAATTTGCCTGCAATAGAACACAAATATCAAATTAGAAGGATGTTTTAGTAAGAAAACAATAAAAAAAATGACTTTACAGACTTAGCTACAGAATCATCTGATTCTGTAGCTAGTCAAAAATAGCAAACAGGACTAGATATAATCAAATAAAATCAAATCCAAAACTAATTACTAATGATTCAATTATTCCTTAACTTAAACCAAATAAAAAAGAATGCAGTCGGGACAGGGTAAGAATGCTCTGTTTTTCCTATTGACATAAAATCGAATCAAATCTTAACAAGACTGTTTCATAAATGCAATCAATGGTAAACCAAATCGTATGAGATACAAAACAATCATTATTGATTTTCATAAGATTCATATCGTTTAATCCATTGCCAATATAGAAAGCCGTCACAATTTCATGCATAACTGTATCCATAGAATCCATCCATAGACTTCGTTCGCTGAGTTTCAAACAGTTCACAGGTATGGTCGTAACTATCATTGACTAGTTATAGTCATAACAATGGATTGATATCATTCAGTTAAAAGGACGATATATAAATTGCTTCCATTGCAATCGGATGAAATGATACTCCATGAATAACGACTCAAAAATCTTCATGTTTGATCACCACACAGTCAACAGACAGAGGCGCGATAAAATCGATAGAATTCATGAACTGGGCAATAATCAACACAAATCTTTACTGAGTTAATTATAGAAACAATATCGAAACCCTGAACATAATCCAATTCAAACAATAATGAGAATCGAATAAGTTGCAATTGGTTATGTATCAACAGAAAAGTATCAGATTTGGTCGAAAGACGTTGAAAATAGTTAACCCATTTATCAATCATATTCATATAGGACATAACCATTTCAAATCGTAGTATTGACTGTATCCGAAAATAGAAATACCAACAACARTCTATTTTTAACAACTTCACTTATCAATAGAGCATCCAACTGAAGTTAAATTTGAACAATCATATATATTTGACGATCCATCGAATCAAAACCAAATCCAATCGAATCTTAAACTATATGAAAATTGATTCATCAAAACAAAATTATATACAGCAAAGCATGCTTATGTAACAGAGCAGGTGAAATATGTACACAGAGTTTATGAAAGTGTAATATAAATGAGTGAAAGTTATACCAGTGCAGTTGCTGAGACTATGTCAATTTTGAATTGACAATTGTTGTTGCAGACTCGACATTTTTGAACAAGATTGAACCAGTAGTTCGTTGCTTCTTGTCGTTGGGTTGCACCTTTGCATTCTGACCAGTGAGCTTTGCCACTTGGTTTTCCAAATCATGGATTTTGGATTGCAACCTTGGGACATCCAAGTAGTATCTCTCCAACCACAGCCCACACTGATCACAAGGTGGAGCAATAGGTTGAGCAGTCGAGGGTTTTGACGATTCACCGAGGGTTCCATAGGGTGGTTCAATACTAGGGAAGTCAGGGTTATCCCGCAGACAAGGAGATAAATTCTTGACAAAATCATAAGGAGGTTTGCCACACAAGCCCTCTGAGTAAGGATACTCTTCGGTGAGAAAACGTTCAATCTCTGAATCAGAGTCTTCGCTGACCACGATAGGCTCTGATTTGGCAGGGGGATTATGTTTATTCCTCGCCATGCGAGAGATTAACCTTGCATTTTTCTTGCCTTTATCATTAGTTTTAGCTTTATCTTTAGGCCGATTGGTCGCGGGTTTATCAATTTCAACCTGTTTAGTCACAGCCATAGGCAAATTCGTAGGTGAATCGGGTTTAGGTTTGGGTAGCAAAACGCTATAAGGCACAGGAGGAATAGGCTGGGTTTCGTTCACCATGGGCTTATCAACCTGTGGAGGGTTCGATTCTTCAAAGCCATTACGGCTGAGGAAATCATGCCAAGAATCACGACGTAACCCTAACTCGTAAACCATTATCATTTTAATCAACCCCAAATGGAAGAGGCTGGTGTCAACCTGGCTATGCTTGTACCTTTTAGCCATCTTGAACAAACTTCTATGCAGATAGTGAGGCATACTAAGTTCGAAACCCATAAAAACCATCACTAAACGTAGGTGAAACAAGAAAATGAACCCGTACCTGCCCTCATAAGTAACGAATTTCTTGATTATCATCAAGATATAATACCAGCGAGGTTTCAACATTTTTGTAGGCAAACCTCTGTCGCATGAGTTCACTGTTCGAGACTGAAATAACAATGTCCACGGGACATCATCTACCTTGCAACTTTTGGACCACTTATGCCCCGTAACAGACAGGCTGGTTGCCGAGCTGAGAAACTGTTCAGTGATTTCAAGCTGGACATCTCCAACTTTGGCTCGACAGCCATCGAATGATAATGCAAATTGCCGAGCCACAGTGTGGTTATAACCATCGAATTTCCTAATAAACGGGAGCCACCCAAATTCCTCCAGGTTGCTATACGCACCATCAAACATCAACAGTGCTTGGCACCCGTTGGGCTCAGCCCTTACGACAGGAGCCATGGCTTCTGTGCATGGTGGGGTTTGGTTGGAGCAATACAAAACACAGGGTTGAAAAACGATAGGGCTTAACAGCTTCAGCACTCAAAGAGGCAAGGATTAACTATATGCGTGCGAAGGTGGTTGGATTACCACCGTCATGCAGTGTATTAATGACTGAGTACAGTGTTGTTCCATCCATAATCATAATCATTTAAACCATATGTATCGGCCAACCAAGTAGGTGTACAACCATATCGACGTGCCATCCATCCGAAATAGAACCAACACCATATGTTATAATCATGCGCCAAGTGTACAGTTCAATCCAACATGACACCCAACATTAACCAACGATCCATCGTATCAATCAAACGTTTTAAACCAATGTTAATTCAATYGTGCCAATGTATAGTTATGATCGCTTAAATGTAAAATCAAACTCACAAAACAATGCACCAAGCAWCGATTCAAACCATAAAATTGAAATCCAAAAGATTAATCAATGYRCCTTTGTGAAACTCAAACCATATATCAAATCAAACTTATAATATTATCAATGCATTTGTTTGCACATTCAAATGTTTATATTTCAAAGTTTTTAGAACATTGCAACCAAAAATCTCATATAATCAATGAGTCAAGAGCTCATAGCAATAAGGATCAAAGCATATAAGACCAAAATCAATCATGACCTTTATAGAATCAAATGTAACCAGTAAATCTTCATACTCAATGGCTTAGTAATCAAACAGATCCAAATGCGCAATCAAGGTAAGAGTAGGTCAAAGGACATAAGTTGAAAAAAACTTTTGCAGTCGTGTGATAAACCAATGGTCAAGTGTCTTTCGGAAAAATCAATAAAAGACGACGACAATCCAAACAATGAAAGAGGTGTTTTCACACTTTCAGTTGTGAAAACTGAATTGAAACCAAATTGCAATTTTCGCACAAATGAAACAAATGTCTAGTAGCACAATGTGACAATGATTTGTCGTTAATGAGACAAGGGGTGTAGGCAGCTTTTTTAAGAGCAATTAAAAAAATTAATTGGCTGCCAACAACTTCGAAACCCAAGCGAACCTTTCCAGCCGGATCCGTCCCATATCCTTATTGCCGTATCCCTCTTTTCCCTTATGAAAAAGCATGCAATGTCTAAAAATATATGTTTTTCGTTCATTTGAAGTGTATCTCTTCTGGAAGTATTTGTTCAAGTCTTTCCAATTGGTCTTTCCAAAAAGACTTGTCATGATTTCCATAAAGAAGAGCTCCAAACACTTTCAAAGACAAAGGCAGTCTATTGCATGCTTTTCAATATTTATTGAGCAGACCGTCAAATCCTGGGAGTGGATGGCGTTGGGTGAAGGCATGCATGCAGAATAGCTCTCGGGAATGTTGTGGATTAAGGCCAGTTAACTTATAAATTGATTACTCTTCCACTCTTAACCTTGTGAGAACATCTCTGTCTCGAGATGTAATCAATATTACACTGTTGGAGTGAAGAACATCTTGAATTGGCTTGAGAAGTACATCTAACTGATTAATGTGATCTACATCATCTAGTATTACTAACGCCTGACAACATGAGAGACGGTTTTTAAGCAGCCTTCACTAACACTTTCTATTCATAGATCCATTTGAGTCAAACCTTTAAGAAGTTTCGTCTGCAATGAAAATACAGAGTTTTTCCTTGCATTCTCTCTTACTTCAGATCTATGGTAATTTAAACTCTTCCTATTGAAAAGTTATTGAACCAAGGTTGTCTTCCCTATACCACCAAAACCTACGATCCCTATGACCTGAGGTTTGCCACTTTGCTGCTGCAATAAGACTCTGTTTTCAAAATCTTCAATATTTTCATCTAGACCCGTTGGATATTCTGCCACATTGAAGCGGCTTTTGTTCACCTTTTTCGACACAGACTCAACCACCTTATCGAGCAGCTCCCCCTCATCCCTGGTTATTCACAAGAAAATATAAAAACTAACAGTTAGAAAATAAATAAAACTGTAGGTAAAATAATCTTACGTATTGAATCCATAGAGTAAAAGTTCGACTTCTCACCCGTTAAACTTATCCATCTCTAGCCCACTTATTCCTGCAACAGTAGAGAGAGCAGTTCTCCAATTTTCAATGGTGGTGGAGTTGTAACGCGGTTGAGAATCATACGCTCTCATCTTTTCGAGGTTGCGTAGGGCTTGAGCATACACTCCTTCCCCATGTGTCCGCCGAAGCTCAGTGGGTTGGACACGGTAAAACACAGGAATAATGGGAGCCTTTGACTTCACCATCAGGAGGAGCTCATTGACACACCACTTTGACTCTGCATATCCTGGAGAGAAGATAGCCACATGGACGGAGGCGGTTTTAATAGCGTCTTGTATTTTAGAAGTTAAAGTAGCTCCCACTTGCAATTCTTCCTTGTCCCAAGAGACTCGGAATCCATAAAAAACCAGACGATGGTAAAGATGGCTGGCCAAAGTATTTTTGTATCGGGACCACGATGATTTAGGAAGACATCGTAGCAAGAATTGGTGGGGAAACTGTACAGATAGAAATGGGGGCCAATGGAAGGGATGCAAATTGCGAAGGATTAACTGAGTTTAGAAGTTTGAGAAGCACGGAGAAACTGTTAAAGACTATACTTCAAAAAAATTGGAGTGCAGAGATATAGATAGACGTTACAGCCTCACTTTTGCAACTTGTAGAAAAATACAAGCCTTCACTTTTGCAACTTGTAGAAAAATACAATACATGCACCGCTACGCACTTTCAAGTTGCATTCATTGAAAGGACAAGATGTCTAATAGTAAAGAAAACCCCCCTGGAATGAAAGGATGTTTGATCGTTGTTTATTTCATGTTGTCTTAATATTAAGCACATATAGTGAGTTAATCATCGCTTTATTGTTTTTCATTTTAATGTTTAATGGTGAATAGTGTGTATGGAATGTACAGGTTGTTAGCATTGAACAAAACATGAAGTCAGTGTATGTTGTTTAATGTTAATCCTTAATCTTAATCTAATCTTACTTAATAAAACAATTATAAACAATGTTAATGGTATTACTTTTAATTGAACCTTACTTGATACAAAATGTCCAATAATAAACCCCTAGAATGACAGGGTAGCATTGAGTTAATCATTGCTTAATTGTATTAGAATGGACATGATGTACAACACAATGAGGGAATCATTAGGTCGCTCTGTGTTGTTTAATGTTAATCGTCTTAATCTTAATTTAATCTTATTTAATAAAATAATTATAAGTAATGTTAGTTGTTTTAATCTTTTTAATGGAACTTTAATAAAATAATTGTTTGTTTACATATTAGTGTGAGTTTTGATAAATTAAATTTTTTCGTAAAAAATTTAGAGTGCACTTGTCTAAACATTAGACCTTTTGATATTAGTGAAATCACCATTTTTATTGTTTAAATTGCATTTTTCAATGTATAAATGAACTCACACCCTGAAAAAACTCCTCTAGACACTAGAATTATATAAAATCAATCACTCAAATATGGAGTTCCAACAATTGTATAAATGAGTTTAGATAAAATTGTTTTTTCACTATAATCTAACTAAATGTTGATGTATAAGTTTACTTAGGATAGGTAGGCCATATCATCCTTTTTTGGTTGTTTATGGATAATCAGCATGTGCTTCTTTGACTTATCACTGGAGTGGGTAAATTGCTCATCCATCTACTTGTCTCATCACTTCATGAGAGAGTTATCCATCTACCTTCCATCTATCTTTATAAATGCTGTCTCCTCTCAGCCTATTATAAATAGAGGAGCTCTTCAATGTAATCATTAAGCAGATCTAATTGATCAGTGTCTCTTCTTTGTAGAAGGTTGTTGGTTTTTGCAGTTGTTTCCTTGTGCCTCTGATATTGTGTTTTCTCAATATCATACATGGTATCAGAGAGAAACTGCAAACCCCTTCTCATATTTTGCTGAGAGAATCAAGTTGTTCTTGATCATTGTTGTAAGGCGTCAATTTTTTTACTGCTGCTATTCTCCCTTCTTATCAACAGAAATTCGCGGCTAGATCATGCTACACTCATAAGTATGGAGTGATGTTTGTCACGTAAAGGGGAAAGAGCGGATACCCATCGTCGGAAAAGAAGGGCACAGCACAAACTCGCCCAAATGGTTCATCTACTCGTCTAGCTCACCTGCGCGGGCCCCTTCTAAAAGCCTTGCTCCGTTGGACAGCAATCTAAGGAGGAGAAAAATGCCCAGCTTGAGAAGCAACACTCCTAGCATGTGCCCTTAGTGAAAATCTATCCGCAAAGTACCTTGTTGGCTTAGCTCGACCAACAACTCGCCCAGACAGTCCTATCATACGCTCAGCTCGCCCAATCCGTCAAGCACTAGCCCAGCTCATTCAGAGACGCCCCCAGCACGTCCAGCAAAGCATCCAACTTTTGCCCTTGGTGAAAATCTATGCCTGGTTTGTTTTGTGTTTTAGCAGATCTGTAATTTTATGAAAATTTTGGGGTTTACTCTTCAACAAATTTTTTTTATGGTTACCATTGTTTTGGCTGCTCCGTTTAGCTACTCCCATAGTTGAACTCGACTGTGATGGAGAGCTCTTATCTGGAAAATGAAATCAGACCTTAGAACAAACCAAAATTCCCCTACTCTCAAAATTCAAAAACTTCCATCAACGCTGCATGCGGGACAACCACTTCCCCTTTGTCAAAATCCCAAAGTGTTGTAACTAAAATCTTTGCCACTACTGGTGTGACGCAAGTCATAGACCGTTAAGGATGATATATGACGTTATGTTTTTTTATTAATTCCATTTGGATGCCTAGTTTTCCAGTCTAGTCGATTGGACTCCCAATGGCAGATTGGTGCATATTATCCACATTTTGAGGCTTCGGTTAAGGGTGCTGGAACAAGTTAAGGTAATCATGGGACGTTCCTCCTCCACAATGTTTCGTTGAACGACACCATACCAGGGCGTCTCCGTTTTTTTCTACTTTATATCTTCATTACTCTCTGTTTTCCAGCTGGAGATACCGTGGAGACCGTGTTACATGTGCCTTAGTGATACGTACCGGTGTTTTTTAAAAATTGTAAAGTAGTTGTAAATTATTTTGGAGCTCTCTAATTTAAGGCTTAGCTTCCAAACCTTTCTATTGTAAACATATTACATAGACACAAATCTGTGTTTTCTTTGTATTGTAAATGGTAGAGTTAAGGATTGTTGAGCTCCTAACTCCTCATAATTATCATACATGGAAACTTAAGATGCAACAATTGTTGCAATCAAAATGGCTCTAGAAGATGTTGGTCGAGGCTAAACCTGTGTTCACCAAGGAAATTGAGAGGTTCGCCTATCAAAATAATCTTGATGAAGCCATGGGCCTCATCGATTTGCATGTGTCAGATAGCTTGTTGTTTCCACATAGTTGATTGTAAAACTCCGAAAGCAAATTGGGACAAGTTGGATTCCTTATTTGGAAAAATCAATGAATTTTGAGCCCTACAATTGGAAGCGAAGTTTTCATCACTGGTACCGGATGAGCATGCACTCGTTGAAGACTATCTTACCAAATTCAAGTTACTAGTGGCTCAGCTAAAAGGGTGCAGAAAAAATAAATCATATGAAGAGTGCATCTTCTTGATTTTATCCAAGCTAAAAGGTCCTTATCAAGTATTTTCTTCTGCATTTTATTCTATTATGGATGCACTAGGAAGTGAGTTTAAAATGCCTTCCTTTGAGCTTTTATGTCAGTGTCTTACTAGAGAACAATCTAAGCTTACTCAATTAGATGCTCTTTTTGTCTCTAACAGTAAGGCTCTTGTGGCTCATAACACCAAAACTAAGAACAAGACTTGGTATAAGCAGAAGAAAGATTTTGCTCCAGCTGGTGAGTTTACCTCCAAGCCTTAGCATAAAAGAAAACCTTTTCCTCCATCTTCCAAGTCTGGTGAGTCCTCCTCCAAGACAAAGAAGAAGAAGTCAAATGACACCTGTAGTTTTTGTGGTGGACTTGGGCATGTAGAATCTAAGTGTTGGTTGAAAATTGAAGCTTTGAGTAAAGCCATGAAGCAACATAAGATTTTAGTACCAAAACCTTCTTCTACCAGTAAAGGACATGCTTTATCAGCTCAAGCTTTGTATGCATCTTCAGATAGTTGGATACTTGATTCTGGTGCTTCATACCACATGACTCATTCTCATGAATTGTTGGCTTCTACATCTGAATGTAGCATTTCAAAGATTACAGTTGGAGACTCTACATAGCTGGATGTTCTTGGATCCGGCACAGTGCAGTTAGATAAAGGGTGCATTAATGATGTTCTTCTTGTTCCTCACATCTCTGCAAATCTTCTCTCTATATATCAGATTTGTCATTCTGGTAATGGAAAAACAGTAGAGTTTTCTCCTAATGATGTAATCATTCAAGAACTACAAAATCCAGACATTGTTGTTGCATCTGGAAAAGTAGATCATAGTTCTCGACTGTATAAGTTTTTTTTCTTTTGAGTCTTCCTTAGGTTCCTCTTTCATTGCACATGTTGATGCTTTGAGTAAGCTTTGGCATGAAAGATTTGGACATCTCAACTACAGATATTTGCAGCAGTTGAGCACCCAAAAATTGGTGCTTAGTCTTCCTAAAGTTTCTTGTACTGATGGAGTTTGTCCAGGTTGTGTCCTTGGAAAACAACATCAAGATCATTTTCCTAAAGGAAAAGCATGGCGTGCTACAACACCTCTTGAGTTGGTACATAGCAATCTCATGTCATTTCCAACTTGCTCATTTTCAGGGGCTAAGTATGCACTCATATTCATTGATGACTTCTCACGTCGCTCTTGGGTGTACTTTCTTAAGTACAAGAGTGAGGTCCTTGCTACTTTTAAGAACTTCAAGGCTTTTGTTGAGAAGTAGTCATCTCTTTCTATCAAGAAACTATGCACAGATAATGGGGGGGAGTATGTCAATCAGGGATTCACATATTTTTGTAAAGAACATGGCATTCAACATCAACTCATTGTTCCCTACAACCCTCAACAAAATGGTGTCGCTGAAAGAAAGAACAAAACACTAAAAGAAATGGAAAACTGTATGATTCAGTCCAAGAACATGGCACCCTCCTTTTGGGTTGAAGTGGTAAATTGTGCAAACTACATTCAAAATAGGATGCCCCATCGGGCAATACTGCATAAGACTCCAGAGGAATGTTGGGGCCATGTTAAGCTGAATGTCTCTGCTTTTAGAGTATTTGGTAGTCCAGCATGGGCCTTAATACCAGTTGAAAAATGCAAAGCTATGGAGAAGAAAAGCCAACCATTGATATTCGTTGGTTATTGTGAGGACATAAAAGCATATAGGTTATTTGAACCTATTACTAAAGAAGTCTTCTTTCGACGAGCTATCCGTTTTGATGAAGGATTCAACCCCACATC
>JASDQU010010953.1:245520-260843 GCA_032191745.1 Picea mariana | reverse complement strand
AGGAGATGGCTCTGTTGACAAGCATAAGGCATGTCTTGTGGCCAAGGGATTTTCACAAGTTGAAGGGATTGATTACTTTGAGACCTTTGCCCCTGTTGCCAAGATGAATTCTATATGCCTTGTTCTTTCACTTACTGCTTCCTAAGGATAGTCAGTCTACCAGATGGATGAAATCTACATGGAGCAGCCTCCTGGTTTTGTGCAGGATTCTTCTCTTGTTTTTAGGCTTCGACATTCTCTTTATGGTCTCAAACAAGCTCCTCGATCTTGGTATGAGAAGATGGATAGTTTTCTGATTTCTTCTGGGTTTGATCGTTGTCTTTATGATCCTACAATTTACACTCAAAAGTAGGGTATTGATCTCTTGATTTTGGTTCTGTATGTGGATGATTTAATTCTCACAGGGAGTTCTTCATCTATGACTCAGAGTATCCAACAAGCATTGATGGGACAATTTGATATGACAGATCTGGGGCTTCTACATTATTTTCTTGGTCTCCAGGTTCTTCAGTCTTCTGAAGGAATCTCCATTTTTCAGTAGAATTATGCACTTGATTTACTTCGGTGCTTTGGCATGGTTGATTGTAAACCTGCTCCTACTCCATTTCAGTCGGGAGTCACACTTTCTGCTAGTTGCTCCTCACCATGTGTTAATCCTTCATTGTATCGACAACTGATTGGGATTTTGTTGTATTTGACTCATACACATCCTGGCATATGTTTTGCAGTAGGGCTTGTCTCTTGGTTCTCTCAAGATCCTCACGAGAGTCACTGGAAGGCAGATAAATGCATTCTGAGGTACATTCAGGGTACTACCAATTTTGGCATTCAATACTCTTCTTGTGCTTCTCAACTTGTGGAATTCACTAACTCTGATTGGGTTGGTTCAGTTGATGATCAAAATTCCACATCAAGGTTTGTCTATTGTCTTAGCTCTGCACCTATTACATGGTCTTGTAAAAAACAATCTGCAATTGCTTTATCCTATGTAGAAGCTTAGTATCATGTTGCAGTTCTTGCAAGTCATGAGGTTCTTTGGATTCGACAACTCCTTACAGAGTTTGGCATTTAGCAGGATTGTCCCACCACTCTTTGGTGTGATAATCAGAGTGCCATACACATTTCTCGCAACCCAGTGGAACATCAATGGACCAAACACATTGAGATCCACATGCACTTCATTCGCCAACTCATCCAGGATGGTGTTCTCAACCTGGAGTATTTGCCTACTGAAGCGCAAGTTGTTGGCATCTTCACTAAACCTTTGGCATCACCTCGCTTTCTACAGATATGATTGATGCTTAGGGTCAAAGAAGTTGTCTCTAGGGGGTTATCTTAAGACCTCCTACCTTCGTTTTTCTGTTTTTTTCTCTCTTTAGGGGAGGAGTTTTTTCCTACAGGTTTTCTCCTTTTCTCCACTTATGAGAGTTTGTATTGGATACATTAGTAGGCTAGTAGCCATGGCTCATATATTTTGTTTTTTTACCTCCCTAAGTTGCACTTATGGGGGGGTGTTGATGTATAAGTTTACTTAGGATAGGTAGGGGATGTCATCCTTTTTTGGTTGTTTATGGATAATCACCATATGCTTCTTTGACTTATCACTGGATTGGGTAAATTGCCCATCCATCTACTTGTCTCATTACTTCATGAGAGAGTTATCCATCTACCTTCCATCTATCTTCATAAATGTTGTCTCCTCTCAGCCTATTATAAATAGAGGAGCTCTTCAATGTACTCATCAAGCATATCTAATTGATCAGTGTCTCTTCTTTGTAGAAGGTTGTTGGTTTTTGTACTTGTTTCCTTGTGCCTGTAATATTGTGTTTTCTCAATATCTACACTAAAGAGATCATGGCACTAGATTTATACACACTAATCACTCAAATATGGAGTTCCAACAATTTTTGACTGAATTTCAGATAAAATTGATAAAATGCCAAAATTTTTAACCTTTTAGATTACCTGTTTTATAGTCTGGTCTACTTTAATAAAGTTTTGATTAATTAATTTTTTTAATAATATAAAATTAAATTAAAATTTATAAAACAAAATATTGTCTCGTCGACTTCCTTTAGTAATGAGAGTAGTTTTACTTGGGCTGGCATTGAAGTTAAGAAAAAAATTTAAGATTTTTTTTACGTTGTGTCTATTGGGAAATTTATGCGAAACTGATTTTTATTTATTGGCAATCGTAGCGATTTGCATTGACATTTCACAATCTAAGTAGATGATTTGTAATGTTCTTAAAATTAGAGGGAGAAGAATTAAAATTCGTAAAATATTATTAAAAAATAATTAATTATATTAAAAAAATTAAAAATAAATTTACAAATATTGAAGGGCCGTGAGAGTTAAATATATTTAACAATGGCTCTGATCTTATCTTTATGACCCTTCATAATACGTATGACTGATGTTAATATGAATTTACAAATATTCAAGTCTATAATATACATGTGTGACCCTTCATAACAAGTCTTTATTAGTGGTAATGTACAGTTACAAATATTTAAGTATATATTTCATGTCTTCCCACCATAGAAAAGATCAAACCATAATTCATGCCATGCCTTTTTAAATTGTATTGTTGACTTTATTTGCAATGGTCCTTCCTAACCGTAATTTTAAAGAGATTTATTTAAATGGATTGTTTAATATATCGTTCGCTTCTTGTTACGTAAGCGTTAGTTGAACGGTCAATTCTATAACTCTCGTCGATTTCGTGTGCCTACTGGCTGTGTAAGATGCCTACCACATGCGTAAGCGCTGATGCTGACCAAAAAAAAGAAATAGAATGATGGGAAGGCTTTAAAGGTCACTCCTAATGATGGAAACAAATTGTGGAGGATTAGCATAAGGACAAGTTGTGGAGAAGATTTAAAATGATGGACCAAAGGATGGTGGGAGACTAATGGTTGGTTCCTCTACCAAAGGAGGAGAACTAAGTAAAAAACAAGCTTGGTACCAACTTTGAGATTTTGTTTTAAATGCGAATTTTTTAAGTTAGGGTTTTAACATGTGCTTCCAACTTTATGATTTTTATTGGAGTGGTCTATTTAGAGGTTATTATAGTCAACTCTCGGAGTGCTAAGGTTTTCATGTTTTTAATGTTCAAATTTTTCCTAAGATTGATAAGGGTTTCAAGTTTTTAATGCTCAAATTTCTCTGCTCTATTTGTGATGTGCCTAACTTTCACTATAAAAGAATGATTTACCACCCAAAATTTTGTCCAGTAGCTCTCTTTTCCCAAAACCCCATTGAAATGGTTGATTCTATGACTAATGGTTTCAGAGTGCGACATTACAAAATCTATGCAAAATGTTTTTCCTGACAACTAAAATAACATCGAAAGCAATGCTTATTATAACATCTAAAGCAATATCTATTATAACATCGAAATACCACTATAAAGAAAAGACCAATTAGCACATGATTTAGCAAAAGAACTTTTGTTTACTTTGTTTTTAGGGGAGGCACTTCTCATTGTTCTATTTTTACTAGAGATTTTCGCAGAAGCACTTCTCCTTGTTCTATTTGAAGAGGAAGAACTTCTCTCTCCTACATTTTTAGCGAAGGTTTTAACAAAAGCACTTCTCCTTATTTTATTTTAAGTGGAGGTTTCTAGCACAGGTGAGCATACAAAGGTTTAGATGAGGTATTTTTTTAGTGTGCCTAAACCCTTAAGGTGCACTGATACACTTTCATAACATACAAACCGATGCACACACACACACACATATGAGAGAGCACCACAAATAACAATTCATTTGTCTTTCTTTGGCACTTGAATTTTGTAAAATACGTACATTGAAAAAAATCCCAAACATTGTGTAAAGAACATATAAATTCCTTACAATGAACTACAATGAATTGGTCACTACTACATTTGGGGTTGAATTCCAATATTTGAAGAAAAATACCAATTTAAAAATTGAGAAATAATTAAATTACTTTATTTTTCTCCTTTTTTAATATTTTTCCCTTGATAAAAGTCTTTTCTATGTTATGGTCATGATGTCAGTTATTCTATATTAGGATAATCAATTACAACATGTCTTGGTGCATGATTAAATTTGATAAAGTCAAATTTAATGATAGCGACCACATGTACAAAAATTGATGATAATGGTAAAAAAGATTAATGTAGGAAAAATCTGACGAGTATTTTATACATTCAATGTTTAAAATAGATGTATTTTCTATGTTTTAAAAAGTAGTTGTTGGTTGTTAGTCTATAACTCCTACACAAACATCAAGTCCTACACCACCTTTATGTATTTCACAATATATTAAATAGGTTTTATCCTAAGTGTGTATTAGATCATATTTTTCCTCATCTTTATCTTATCTATTGATGAGGTGTCAATGTGAGACAAAATCTAGTTTATAAGGTGGTATCATTCATGTACTATAAAATTGTATCATTGGAATGAATAGTGTAATGTCAATGATAATGAGTGTATGGCTTAAAGCTTTTTCAACCAAATATTGTATATGTGTCTTATGGTTTATTTCTTAACATGGTAACATAGCTCCTTGAATCTTAAGGGCCTAGTAATGTCATACAGTAGTTTAAATAGTTATGGATGGGACATAAATCCTTCTCACATTGACATTATTTGTGTAACTCCAAAAAATTAAATAAAATACCAAATAAATATTATTTTAAGAGTTGTCATATTATCCAGGTTTTGAATGCACTAATATGAACTATTGACAAGAATGTCACCATCCACATAGGTATTACTATTTACTTTTCATCCATTTGGAGTAGGTCACATGTCCTCAAGGTGGTGAAAGGTAAGGTCGATAAGGCAAATAGTCGTAAGGATTTTCAACTTGAATATGGCATGCCAATCCCATGATCGCACATTATTGGAATGATGTAACCAATAAACTTGGATTCATTCACATGATCTAAAAACCATGCAAACACATGAGAATGGAAAATGACTCTCTGTTATTCCTTCTCCATCCTAACTATTACAATGGAAGTTCAACTCCTTATAACTATTATCTGAGATTTTTGAAAACAACTAATTTTAGAAGAACACCTAATTTTAGGAAATTCTCACATGTCTCTAAAACTGACCAATAACTAACAGCTAACTAGAGTGACATTATTTTTCAACTCGTTTTTATGATTAAGTTCATAAACTAAGAGATAATCGATAATTAACAATTTGAAAATTCCTGTAAAAACACTAAAACCTCAATTTGAGGCCTTATATGAAGGAATTTGGCCCTGGATTCTTTAGATTAGATAACAGCCCAAACAGATAACAAAGTCAAAAGTTATGACCCTAGGAAAATCTTTGCATCATTCTCCTCTGGTTGAAAAGAACACAACTCTTGCAAGTTACTGCCTTTAAATTGTTTCCACTTACCGGGATCTAGGTTCAGCAAGTCCCCCTCTGTAATCCATGTACTCTTTGTTGGTGCTACACCTTCCCACTGGACCAGATATCGTTTGTATTGGCCTTGTCAAGTATGAAGGGTCTTCTTATCTAAAATATGTGCAATATTTTCCTTTCTCTTGCTCAGAATGGCTTGTTGCCAATCGACCTATACCTCCCTGACATCACCCAGATCATCCCCATGGGATATACAAATCAGAAACTTTAAATATAGAGGAGATATCAAGATCAACTGGTAAATTGACCTTACAAGCATTGTCGTTGATTTTATTAAGAATCTTGCAAGGACCAATTTTCTTATACTTCAATTTGTGGTAGCTTCCTATAGGAAACCCTTATTTTTGTAAATAAACCATCACCAAATCACCTTCATTGAATACCTGGTATCATCGGTGAGCATCTTTTATAATTTTGTTTTGTTCATTATTGGCCTGCATTTTTTGTCTCGCCTGTTGCGGAAACTCTTGAATGTGTTTTGCAAATTCTTCCCCATCATCATTGATCCTATTTCCAAGTGGTAGCTGCAAAAAATCTAGGACACCCATAGGATTTCTATTGTAAACAACCTGAAATGGAAATTTACCTATAGATCTATTCACTGAACTATTGTAGGAAAAATTTTCTTGAGGAAAATCCAAATCCCACTACTTGAGCTTCTCTCCAACAATGCTCTGTAACATATTTCCCAAACTCCGATTTTCTACCTCGGTTTTCCCATCTATTTGGGGGTGATACAAACTGCTTAACTGTAATTTAGTCCCCATTTTCTTCTATAAATTCCTCCAAAAATGACCCAAGAACCGAGTATCTCTATCAAAGGTAATAGTTTTTGGAACCTTGTGCAATCTAACAACTTCTGGAAAAAAAAAAACTATTTTTCCACCCTTAATGCATCACTAGTTTTTGTGCAAGCAATGAAATGAGCCATTTTAGAGAATCTATCAACAACCAAAAAAATAGAATCATTACCTTGATGTGTGTTTGGGAGCCCCAACACAAAATCCATGCTCAGATCTGTCCATGGGCAGGTGAGCACTAGTAATGGAATATACAACCATGTGTTTTGTGAGTGTCCTTTAGCCATTTGGAAAATCCTACACCATGCCACATACCTGGTTATATCATTTTTCATCTTCGACCAGTAATACTTATCTTTGATTAAGGCTAACATCTTATCCTTTCCAAAATGTACTGCCAAATCACTACTGTGAATGTCTCTGATAATATTTCCCCTCATTGAACCAACTATAATGCATAGTTGTTTTCTTTAAATAGGTAGCCATATTGCATAAAACATTCTCCCTGATTAAGATCCATGTTCCCAGTGACTAGATTCTTCAACTGTTCCACAATCTCCCAAAAATGATTATCAGATGCATAGAGATCTTTTAATGCAGCATACCTAATTACTTGATTTTCCATTGTTGTCAAAAGAACAATGCGTCGACTCAAAGCATCTGCAACTTGATTCCATTGTCCTATTTTGTACTTCATAACAAAGGTGTATCCTTGTTATAAGAAAGAGATTTGTTTTTCATTTCTACTATTCAATTTCTTTTGGGTTTTTACATATTTTAATGCAATGTGATCAGTAAATAACACAATGTCTTTCAACACTAAATAATGTCTCCAATATCACAATTCTTTCAGAAATACATAAAATTCTACATCATATGTGGAGTAGTTCTTTCTTATCTCATTCAAATTTTCACTAAAGAATGCAATTGGTCTACCTGCTTGGTTAAGTACAAATCCAATGCCTACATGTGAAGCATCACAGTCTACCTCAAACACTTTATCAAAATACGGTAAGGCTAATATGGGTGCCTTTGTTACCTTATTCTTTAGAAACTTAAAACTTTCTTCATCTTCATTGGTCCACATGAATGTCTTGCCTTTGGTGCAATCTATTATGGGTGCTACAGTTTTGCTAAAATTTCGAATAAATTTTCGGTAAAAGGTAGACACCCATGAAAATTGCTTACCTTTGTTATGCTCGTAGGACTAGGCCACTCCAAAATTTCTCTAACCTTCTCTAATCCATCTTGACTCTTTCTTATGAGATAACAAAACCCAAAAATACCAAACTTTCTTGTATGAACCTACATTTTTTCAGGTTTTCATAAAGCTGATGTTTTCTCAATGCGTCCAATATAATTTTTAAATGTTGCAAGTGGTCTTCTTTGTCGTTACTGAAAAATAGGATGTCATAAAAATAAACAACAACAAATGTCATCAACTGCATGAAAGTACTAGGTGCATTGGATAGCTCGAATGGCATCACCATCCATTCATATAATCCATCCCTGGTCTTGAAGGAAATTTTCCATTCATCGCCTTCGCGAATCCGAATCCGGTGGTATCCACTTCACAAATCAATATTGCTAAAATATTTAGCTCTGGCTAACACATCCATCATGTCATCCAAGTGAGCATAGAAAACCGATATTTGATGGTAATTTATCGATTGATCTTCTATCTGTGCACATTCTCCATGATCCGGATTTATGAGCGGAATGAAATGAAAACACAGATTTATAATATTAACACATAGACACAATGAATAATAAAATATATACAATAAAAATTGACTTCTATTAAATAATAAATATGTTGAAACTGTAAAAAGCAAACTGAAAACAAGCTTGGTAGAATGGTGACAACATAACTTTGAGAAGAGATGTGACAGCTATGCTCATTCGCAAGAATATGCGTAATATGAGGCTCTGAAATCATTTTTACAATAAAAATGAATGACAAAACCCTAGACATCCAAAAACCTAACCCTAGGAGATGAACTACTAGAAGTCATGTGGGCCCCGTTAGGGTAAGTTGGTACATCAACTTCCTGGGGTCGTAACTTTTTCATACGATCTTCATTTTAGGCGCATGATAGCCCATTGTAAAGGTCCATCCAAGGAATACACTTTATGTTGTCAAACTATGACTTTTTCTATAGTTTGACTATGGTGATCCCTAAAAACGTTGTTTAGAGTCTCAAAATGGTCCCAGAAGTTCAGGACTCGAAAACTAGGAAAACACTACCAAACTGAGAAACTACCAAGATGAGCCATTTGGAATAGGTAGGTGGCCACCGATATCCATCTGGATCAATCCTCCCCCCTTAGGAAGAAATGGTCTCCATTGCGTTGAGTTCACCCATCAAATGAGGAATTTTTTGTTGAATTTGGCCCTAGGTGAGCCACTTGCCTTGGTGCAGGAGTTACCCTACATTGACAACCCGATAAAATTGAATTCTATGTTGTCGAGTTCCCTTGTCCTGTTTAAGCACGATATGATTAGTGTATTTTTGTTCCATACAATCAGGGTTGATCTTTGTTAGTGTCAACCATTATGTTATCTCTGAGGTGTCCAATAATGGAGGAAAATATGGCCGAAGGAGGTCCATAAACATAATGCTTACAGAAATCCAAATCAATTTGTCTAAGATCTGGAAACAAATTTATTTTGTGAAGTATATGGGTCCCCTTCTCACTCATGTGTCCAAGCCTATGATTTCATAGTGTTGTATCCACTCATGTAGAAGATAAAGAGATATAAGAATTAGTATTATCAATACACAAATACAATGTAACTACCTTCTCTCCCTTTTCTATCACCAATTATCCTTTGGTGACCTTCCACACCTTATCTGTAAATATATACAACCTTCACTTGCTAACTGCCCTGTTGAAATTAGATTTTTCCTTATATCTGGAACATGTCTTACCTCTTTCAACAACCATTGGTTTCCATTCCTTTGCTTTATTTCTACCTTTCCCATTCAAACAATTTTGCATGGTGCATCATCACCCGAATGAACATGTCCAAAATCACCTTGAACATAGTCTAGAAAATGTTTCCTATGGGGTGTGGCATGACATGAATCCCTTGAATCTACCACCCAAGAATCATAAATATTATCTACATAGAGAATTAAAGCATATTGCAACATATCACATGTTACATTTGCTTCCTGATTTTTCTCCTATTATCCATCTCTTTGTTTCTTTGGAGCTCTGCAATCTTTATTTAGATGTCCTTTCTTCCCACAATTCCATCACTCTATCTTTCCCAGTCTGGATTTGGATCTGCCCTTCCTAGAATTTTCTTGGTTCCCTGAGCCCTTTCCTCTATCCTTTTGTCTTCCCCTGTTCTCCATGTTTATGGCATTACCTGATGTCTCACCTATGTTTTTCCGTTGCATTTCCTCACTAAGGATAACACCAAAAACATCATCAAATTTTCAAGTGTTTGAACCAAAGACAGAGTTACTTACAACCATGACCAATCCATTCCATCTTTGTGGCAATGAGCACAAGATTAGAAGATCCCTAACCTCATCATCAAAGTCCTCTTTTACAGAACTTAGCTGATTAGTAACCGTATTAAATTCATTTAAATGATCTGCAACAAACCCACCTTCTGACATATTCATATTAAATAATCTCTTCATTAGAAATACCTTATTGGACGCCGATGGTTTTTCATACATTTTAGCCAATGCGTCTGTCATCTACTTTTTTGTATTTTCTTTCGAAATATTGAAAGCCATTGACACTGCCAGACTCATCCTTATCGGTCCTAGTGCCTTTCTATCAAGAACCTCCCATTGTTTGTCCTTCATGGTCATCGACTTCTTTGTTATTCCACCCAATGGTAGGAATAAATCCTTCTGATATAAATAATATTCCATATGCATCTTCCATAACTGGTAGTTTTGGCCATTAAATTTCTTGACCCTAAACTTTTCATATTCCACCATTGCTCCCACTCGAACCAGGAACCCTCTTTTCTTGTGGGTTACCTTTTTCTTTGATACCAATTGTTAGAAAAACAAGATCACTGAGCAATAAAATAAGACAAATGAGGAAATAAAACATAGAAGGTACACAATACAATAGAGACACAAATATACGTGGTTCACCTAGTGTGGGATATGTCCACCAGAGAAATTGCCAAGTCCTTCCTTTTTATTATCCAACAAAATGAAGGAATACAACCTACAACACACCCGTTGTAAATTCCTCTTATTAATCTCACAGTATCCTCTCTTAGAATACAATATTTTCAATGATACATAGTTTCAATAAAATTCCCTCATAAAATAGGATTTCCTTCTAGGGAAAAAAACCCTAACATAACTTCTACCATCAGATCTGCGACCTTATAATGAACAGTCAAGATTTACTATGAAATTAACATAGACATTTACAAGGCAAATTTTCCTTCCGTAGCTTCGCCCCTGGACCCTCAGTCGGGGGGATGAGCCCCTCGGACCCCGTAGGGGGGCGAAGCCCCCCACCCCACCACCACACGCGTGGAGGGGTGTATAGTATTCTGGGGTGTACAATATTCATGGGGTACAAACACAACTTAAAACAAAGACCTATGAAATGGGAAGATAATTAGGCTCCAAAACCAACAGAGAGTGATTGGAGAGAGAGAGAGATAAAGGAAGATAGAGGGAGGGAGGGAAAGGGGGAAGAGGGGGAGGGAAAAATAGGAGGGGAGAAGGGGGTATACGAGAGAGAGAGAGAGAGGGATTTCATGCTAACATGAATGTACGCGCGTTCTTCTTCCTAATAATGTGTGTTTAGGTGTTAGGAAATGAGACACACTTCCAAATTAAACCCAGTAGAAGAGAAGAATAATTTAATCAAGACTGTAAATGAAAAAGCAATCACACAATGCATAGATATTTTACCCTAGAAAACCAAACCAGGAAAACCAACATTCCTTGAGCATTCTACTCTCTTGTTGTCTTATTCAATCTAAATAAAAGGTTACATGTCTAACCTTGGTCCACACCTAAGAAAAAATCGACATCATACCCTCTCTCCTGCGCAAGAAAAACCCTGTAGCCAATATGGCTTACATCTGCATGACCAACAACCTACATCTAAATATTTCTCTAAATATTAGTTATCTTATGATTCATTGATTGATTATCCTTTACAACCTTACAACATGCCTCTTTATTACAAATCCATGCAGATCATTGGCTACAAATATCGTGAATCTAGGGTTTCTGTTACAGTCGACTTCAATTCATATTAGTAGTCGACCTTCATTCGGTCTTCAGTTAGTCACCACACACTCGCCTATCGACCTCTTGTTGGTTGATCTCTTGGACTTGTTGTTGATTCCTTTACCATGTTGAACCGCCTCGATCTTTGACTTCGAATTTACCCATTCAACTAACCTTGACCTTTGAATTGCTTCCAATCCACCTCTACTTCGACCGCCAATCGATCCACGTCAAATTTGGTCGTCAGTCGATCCACCTAGACTAGAATTTCACTACAAAGAATATAACAACCAAACATTCTCCCACTTGTTTTATTCTTTGATGAAACTATGAGATTCCTAAACTTTCATTCACAGACCCAAGGAAACATTTCCCATTGCTTATCTGCACCAATAGAACTTCACAACACTCACAGACTTGGTCAACAAGTCTACTATGTTTTCCAGCAACACCTTGTTACTTTCTACCATGTCTCTCATGAAATGGTATTGTACATTAGTATGCTTAGTCTTTGAATGATAAGAAAGTTTATTTTCCATAAATATTGTTCTTTTACTATTGCAACTTATATTCATATCCCGATTCCTCAAACCCGGTTCCTAAACACAGCCTTTGCAGCCATACTACTTATTTTCTTCCATGAGTGCCTACCATGTATTCAACTTATGTTGTTGACAAGGCTATGACTGTATTCCTCTTACTCATCTAGATTATTGCTCCATCGAACATCTTGAAGACATATCCATTGGTCGACCTTCGTCAATCCAGATCTCCATCCCAGTCAGTGTCGACAAAGCCATGTACATTTAATTTACCACTTCCACCTTCAGGTTTTCCTAGGTAGCATATAGGATAGTCCTTCATGCCACACAAATACCTGAATACTCTCTTGACATCTATCTAGTTCTCCTTTTTAGGTGTCAACATATACCTTCTCAAGTTTCCCACTGCATGGGATATGTATGGTCGAGTGTATACCATCACATACATTAGACTACCAACAACACTTGCATAGGGAACATGTGCCATGTCCTCTATTTCTTCCTATTTCTTTGGACACTATTCGAGAGTTAGCCTTGCTCCCACAGGAATTGGTACCTTCACTAGTTTGCAATCTTGCATGTTGAAACATTTCAGAACTATTTCATTATATTTCATCTGATTCAACCACAGATTTCTAGCGAATCAATCTCTCTTAATCTCCATTCACATAATGAAGTTAGTTGCACTGAGATCCTTCATGTCAAAATTGGAGTATAGTTGCTTCTTCACCTCCTTTATTGCGTCCATGTTGTTTCTAATCAAAAATATATCATAGACATACAAAGCTACATATATGAAATGTTTTCCTTCTTCCTTGGAATATATGGAGTGATCATCTTTGCTTCTCACAAATCCCAAAATAAGGATTTATGTGTCAAATTTTTGGTACCACATCCTTGGTGATTTCTTTAGACCATAAAGGGATCTTTTTGGTTTACACACCAACTCTTTTTTTCCCTTTACTACAAATCCTTTAGGTTGTTTCATGTAGATTTTCTCTTCGAGGTCCCCATGTAGGAATGATGACTTCACATCCATATGTTATATTTCCAGATCAAATGTTGCAGACAGAGACATTATGATGCAAGAGCATCGTCATCAAAGAGAAAGAGGAAGACAACTCAGTGCCCCAATGTGAATTTTGAAGCGATTTTGAATTTTAAAGTTGACATGTCAATGTAATATCTGAAAAATATTGTAATTAAAGAACATCTTAAATGTTTAGGAGTTGAACCATCACATGAGATCGATGGGGGGTGTATCTTTATTTAATGTAATAGATTGTAGTACAAATTCGAAGCGTTTTCTCTTATCTGTTTGTCTCAGACATTTATTGTAATAAATCCTTTGTAGTCGAAAGATTTTAATTTGATAGGATAGCACTAAGGTAGTCAGAGGGAAAATCTATATGAGCTCTTTTGTATAAATAAATGTATTGTTGCCCAGAAGAGGCTGTTGATAGTTGTTGTTGAAGGTTATTGTTGAAAGCATTATTGAGAACTGTAGAAAAACATTGTATGAGCCCATGTATATTTTCATTTGAATGAATATAACTATGAAGCATTGTTCCAAATGTCTGGTGTTGCAATTGTTGTGTCTATATGAATGAATGGTAGGCTTTCTTTTTAAGTGCAATTCTTTGTTATTTACTCCTTCTTGTGTTTATGAATGCATTTACCTGGTTGAATGTATGAATCAGTGAGAGTTTAGATAAGTTTCAATTGTTTCTCTTCACGAGCTTATGCAAGGAGTGCATATTGTCCGCAAGGAGTGCGTTGACCGAGTCTATTTCGACTCAACTACTCAGAAGAGATAACTTGAGGCTTTTATTTGCAAGGAGTGCAAAGTGTCTGCAAGGTGTGTGTGACAGAGTCTTTTGACTCAGAATTTCAGGAGGAGTAGCTTGAAGCTTTGTTTGAGACAAAGTGTAGAAGACCTCACAAGGTGTGCGTAGGCAGAAATATATTCAAAGTTCTATTGTTCAGGAGGAGAAATTGAGTTGAGAAAACACCTATTGCAAGGCATGCACAGTCGCTCACAAAGAAGTTGAGTTGTGGAAGAAGACATGTTGCAAGGTGTGCACATAGTCAAAATTCGACTAAGTGTCGAAGAAATGTTCTTAGGAGTTAGAGGTTTCGAAGAAGAACAAGCTGATAAGAGACAGCGACAAGAATTATTCAATAGGGAGGAGACCTTTAAGATTCCCCAAATTAACGAGCAAGGTTTGTTCAAGAGGAAGTGAGATTGTTCCAGACCGTTAGATCTAGGAAGAGTTGCAAGGAGGATAGTCTTGGATTCCTTCGACACTCCGCGTGTTCGAAGGTTTGAAGGTGTTGTAAGTGCAAGATTGTCGAAGTCCCGTAGATGTGAAGTGAATATACATCGTTGGTATCAGGGAGGATACGTGGCAACATATCAGAGATTCCGGGAGGTAAAACTATAGAATATTTGAATGGAGCAAAGAGAAAAAATCCCAAATTCGTGAAGTAGCAGAGTCCATCAAGGTCGTTGATCTGAGGAAGGACACGCGGCGGAGATTTGTGTGCTTTGGGAGAGGATTACTCCGAAGGAAAACGAGAGTAGGGAATCCAAAAGTCCCAAAGTTCGAACTGTCGAAGTAAATCGTGGCCAAAAATCTGAGAGGGACACATGTTAGCAAATCGTGGAGTCTGAAAGTGTGTACTCCAGAGGACAGGAAAGGAGGAAGTGGAGTCATTGACAAAAAGTCATCTGAAGCACCAAAAGGTGAGAAATCATCCTAGCCATCCATCTATAGGACACGTGGCGATAGATATATCACTTCGATGATAGAAAACTCCAAGGAAATTGTCGGGTGAGTTTATGAGGGTCAAAAGTCTCAAAGGCCGAAGTCAACATGAGTCGTTGATGAGCAGAGGGACACATAGAGAGTGGATATTTACTCCAGAAAAAAGTCAGTCCAGAGGAAAGTGAAGAGTGGAAGCACAAGAACTCTCGAAGGTCGAAGTGTCGAAGTTCATCAAAGTCGTCCATTGGGATAGGACGTTTGGCGGAAGATCTGCCACTTCAAAGGATTGATACTCTAGGAGAAAGAACAAGGAGGAGCATTGACTGCAGGGCACCCGAAGTGGGAATGAAGGACGGATCTCAACCATTGGTCAAGAAGAGAACATGATGCTTGATCTAAAACTCCAGGTATGGAGTACTCTGAAAGAAAAAGGAGTTCTAACGCTCGGAACTCTCGAAAGCCGAAGTCTCGAAGTAGATCATAGTCGTTGGTTGCCAGAAAAGCATAGACCATAGATCTGGTTTGGGTGATTTCATGGGTCTAAAGTACGGGGAAAAGGAGT
>JASDQU010010953.1:226554-237151 GCA_032191745.1 Picea mariana | reverse complement strand
TGTTGCAGATTTATTAGATTTCCTAAGGAATCAGGGAGTCTCTCTAATTTCAAGGATCCCGACAGGTCAAGGTGGCGCAGGTTTGTTAGATTCCCCAAGGAATCTGGTAGAGATTTCATTACAGAGAATGAAATCTTCAAGTGTTTCAACGAAAGCAGATAAAAAAAATCTTCTGGCAATTTTTCAAAACTCAGATTTGCATATATCACAATCCGTTCCAGATGCTTCAACAGCCCTACAGGCTTTGGAAATAGGCGAGCTTCAATCTCTAATTCCCGCAACTGCAAAGGTGCCTGCAAAAATGTTCATTTGTTTCAATTATCTAGAGTATATAGAGGATTTTCATCTACAAAACCCATTTGTTTCACAAAGCATTTAAGAAAACTAAAATCATTTAGAATTTATTGGAGACCCTCTGTGTCATATTGAGCAATCATTATTGTAGATTCTGTTAATCCAATGAACAAACATTGTATCTGAATTGAATTGAATTGCAGATTCCATTCATCATACTAGCATGGAACAAAGTCAACGAAAGTGAATGGTTGACTTTATTACATGCCCCTTTATCTGGACGAAATCTGCAACAGTCATATTGTAATAGAAAATAAATATACTTACTGTCATATTATAATAGAAAATAAATATACTTACTTTAAGTCAACAAATATTTATTTACCTGAGATTCTTCTTGCCACAACGCTTGCAAGTAGGGGTTGACCACTTTTAAAACCCTTAACTTCATCAATGGAATCCAAGAAGACAGGTACGAGTAGCCACAGTTGTGCGAGCGAAGCCATATGAGATTCGGTGACTGCACTGCAATCATAATTCATTTCCAGGGATCATTTGCGTTGAAATCACAGTCAATATCAAGAAGTTGCAAGTTCCTCATTTTGCAGCCTGAAAATGATGGATCATTTTTTGTCCAGTGCATACTAATTCCCCGCACTTCGGTTACTACCTGTTCATGATTGAAAACAACGAACAATAAAAAAGTTGTACACAGATTTGATTGAATAGACTATAGCAGATAGAATGATTCACTACTTACAGATGAATGCTGCAACAAATCACCAATGTCCTCTGTCTTCCAAATCCGACGTGGCAATCTTGGATCCTTGGCGAGATCTCTTCCCAGATCTCTGAGGTGGTCGTGCATTCTAATCCTATTTTCGATCTCACCCGAAAATCCCACCTCACTGTCTACCTCCACAAGACTCTTATTCTGTAGACTTCGAAACCCTAGCGAGCCTTTCCAGCCGGATCCGTCCCATATTCTTATTGCGGTATCTGTTTTTTCTCCTATGAAAAAACATGCAATGTCTAAGAATATCTGTTTTTCGTCCATTTGAAGTGCATCGTAACTAATTTGAAGACTCCTTTGTATCTCTTCTGGAAGTATTTGTTCAAGTCTTTCCAATTGGTCTTTCCAAAAAGACTTGTCATAATTTCCATAAAGAAGAGCTCCAAACACTTTCAAAGACAAAGGCAGTCGATTACACGCTTTTAAATACTTATCGACTAGACCTTCAAATCCTGGGAGTGGATGGCGCTGGGTGAAGGCATGCATGCAGAATAGCTCTTGGGAATGTTGTGGATTAAGGCCAGTTAATTTATATATTGATGACTCTTCCACTTTTGACCTTGTGAGAACATCACTGTCTCGAGATGTAATCAATATTAAACTGCTGGAGTGAAGAACATCTCGAATTGGCCTGAGAAGTGCATCTAACTGATTAACGTGATCTACATCATCTAATATTACCAACGCCTGACAAGATGAGAGACGGGTTTTAAGCAGCTCTATACCTTCACTAACACTTTCTATTTGTAAATCCATTTGAGTCAAGCCGTTAAGAAGTTTCGTCTGCAAGTAATATAAAGAGTTTTTCCTTGCATTCTCTCTTACTTCACATAAAAAGCAAGATCTATGGTAATTTGAACTCTTCCTATTGAAAAGTTCTTGAACCAACGTTGTCTTCCCTATTCCACCAAAGCCTACGATCCCTATGACCTGAGGTTTGCCACTTTGCTGCTGCAATAAGACTCTGTTTTCAAAATCTTCAGTCTTTTCATCCAAACCGGTTGGATATTCTGCCACATTGAAGCGGGTTTTTTTCACCTTTTTCGACACAGACTCAACGACCTTCTCGAGCAGCTCCCCCTCGTCCCTAGTTATTCAAAACAAAATATAAAACCTAATAGTTAGAAAATAAGAACTGTAGGTAAAGAATCTTACATATTCAATTCATAGAGGAGAAGTTTGATGTCTCACCCGTTAAACTTCTCCAGCTCTAGCCCTCTTATTTGTGCAACGGTAAAAAGAGCAGTCCTCCAATTTTCAATGGTGGTGGTGTTGTAACGCGCTTGAAAGTCATACGCTCTCTTCTTTTGGAGGTTGCGTAGGGCTTCAGCAGACTCCTTCTCCCTGTGTCCATCTAAGCTCAGCAGGATGGACATGGTAAAATACAGGGATAATGGGTTTCCCTGACTTCACCATCAGGTGGAGCTCATCCAAACACCAATTAGATTCCGCATATCTAGGAGAGAAGATAGCCACATGGACAGAGGCAGTTTTAATAGCCTCTTGTATTTGACAAGTTAAAGTACCTCCCACTTGCATTTCCTCCTTGTCCCAAAAGACTCGGAATCCATGTAAAACCAGGCGACGGTAAAGATGGCTGGCGAAGGTATTTTTAGTATCCCGGCCACGATGATTTAGGAATATCTCGTAGCAAGAATTGGTGGGGAGATTAACAGCAGAGGAGGTGGAGGAAGAGGCCATTGCCAAATGGGAGCCAATGGGAAGATACGCAATTTGCGACGGATTAGATGAGGTAGGAGTTTGATAAGCGCGGAGATACACTGAAGTACTGTAATGAAAATAAATAGAGTGCACAGATATAGATAGACGTTACAGCCTTCACCCTTTGTTTAGTTGCATTCTGCGAAACTGGTAGGAAAAGACAATACATGCACCGCTACTATTTGGTCAACTTCCATATGCATTGCATTCTTCAACTTTTAGGTGAATTATAAATAGATATGCACTGCATTCTTCAACTTGCAGGTGAATTAAAAGTAAAGTGAAAAAGAATTATAATTCGAAAAAATACTATTAAAAAATATAAAAATTAGTTAATTACAATAGGGAAAAATTGATAATGATTATAAAAAAAATATAATAAAATAGATTAGGATAGATTTATTTTAATTTATCTTAAAAATATTTAGAGAATTAAATTTTAATTTATTTTGATATTTTTTAATACTTATTGCATTAAGAGTAGTTAGGTGCTTTATAGTCTAGTATGAAGCAGGTGAGGTTGAGGTAGATCCATTTAGCATGAATGACGAGATAGAGTGTATTATTCCATGGATCATCAATCAATCTCCATATCAATAGTTTTTTCTCAAATCCATCATCCCCTTGTCATCATAGTAGACATGGATGGATTCTTTGGCCCTATCCATGGCCTCATACAAATACCCCATTGTAGGCTTGTCTCCATCAACTAATTAAAGAACCTTTACCAAAGGTTCCCTAATGGCACACACCTCCCCCACTCCCACCCAAAATCTCTCTTTCTATGACACTAGCCTGCATATGGCCTCCCTCTCTGGTTTACGGGGAAATGATAAAGCATGCCACTCATATGAAATGAACATTCTCTTCACCTCCCACATACAAGCTAAGAGACACTGAAGATATATGAAGCTAGTGGAAAAACATGTGATTGCAAGACACACCAACTCCATGTTATTTGTGAATCTTTTCATCAAGCTAAGCACATATGCATGATTATATATGAATTTTGTGATGCTCCTAATCGTTTCAACGAGATCCTTGATATAAGTAATTTTTCCCATATCCTCTAAATTCAAATCAATACAATGTGCAGCACAAATATTCCAAAACAAGGTAGAATACCTCTACATAAACAACCTTCCTATAGAAACATAATTAGCAACATTGTCCATTATGAATTGGAAAACATTTTGTGGACCCACCTCCTGAATGAACCCATCCAATAACTCACATAATAATAATGCATATTTTATATGTGTAGATGCATCAACATATTTAATAAACATTGTCCTCCTGGGACAATTAACTAAGAAGTTAAGAAGGTTCATGCCCTTCTACTCATTCCAACCATTTGACATCACGATGCATCCAGTGATTTCCCATGATACCTTGAGCTCCTCCAATATACTAGTGCAATTGACCTTTTCCATTTTGAAGGATAGGCCCTCTCAACTCATCATAGGTAGGGGCCTTGTACTTCGGGCCAACTATAGAAACCGCATCAAACACAGGTTAATAGAATGGGTTGTTCTTGGCAACGGTAAAAGGAATGTTACTCCATAGGAAACACTTACCCACAAGTTTATCATCCTCTTGCTTCTCCTTTATTTTGACAATTCACTTGATAGAAGGTTGTGCACCAAGTGTGGTTCTAGGAACAAAAAAAATCAGGTCTCTGAGGGCATTATGGAAAGTGAGGCCGAGAAAACACTGTCACTTCTTCCCCCTTGGATATCCACTTCCTCCCCTTCCAAATTAAGCTATCACAACTTTCTAGTTATCTTTGGATATGCCCATATCATCAAGTGCTTTGTTAGCATTATGAATGATTGTCGGGCTTGCATTTGGGAAAATACGCACTTATTGTCCTGGAATTTGTGCAAGGTGGTATTTCAACCGGCCAATTCCCCCCATAATTTCCTTCCCACACAACTTGCAATTCAACCTTTGTCTATTAAACATCCCCCGGGAACATGTTCACCATATTCCCATATAGGGTCCAATTTTATTGACATTTTCAATCTTCAAAGTAATGATTAAACCTAGGGCACAACAAAAGTTGAAAAAAATTAAAATCAACAATGAATAATCAAAATACAAAATTTTTGCATAAAATAACAAATTTAGATTCTACCTAAATAGTAGATCTACAACGGTTCACTAATACTCAACAAAAAGGTGGGAAACTGATAGGCATTGCAAAAGTTATCACAAATTTGAAAAGCCAAAAAAAATGTTGGAATTTGTTACACATATCTGCAAAATTCACCAATAGTCGATGGGAATCAATCCCCCCTCCACAATAAATTGATGATGGTTGATAAAAAAAAATATCTCCCTGGCAAGATGATGAAAAAATAGAGTCAAGAAAAACTTAGCAAAAATTTAAAAACCCAAAAATAAAAAAAAATAAAAATGAAAATTGTTTCCCATATGTGCAAATGCTCCCACAATTGAGAGGAATCAATCTCCACTCCATAATGAAACAATGATGCCAAAGGAAAACCCTCTCCTCCTTGTCCTTTGCTAAAGAAACAATGCTCTCTTTCTTCTTTTCTCTCCAAACCCCTCTTCCTATTTGCAAAATGACAAAAAAAAAAAAAAAAACTTTTTTCTTTATTTATGGGTATGTCCACATCTCGACAATATTTTGGGTTATTTCACAATATTATTGTGCTATTTATAATAATATCTTTCGACAATATTTTCACAATATTATAACGTGATAATATCGCCTTACGATAACATCATGATGTCGGAAACAATACTCTAATGAATACCAGAGGAAGTGTTCATATAAAAATGAAGGTGGTGTACATTTTATCTTAAAAATAAAATATGAATAAAAGATATATATATGAAAATTTTCAATTAATTGTTTTTAACATTTTCTAAATAATTATTGTTTAATGACTTAATTTTTTAATAATGAATTAAAAAAACTTGCATCTTCATTTTATGTTTTTATATCAAATAATATGTATGTTATGTTTTTTACTTTTTTAGGGATTCAAATTTGTTTTTAAATTAAAATACTAGTTTCTTTTTAATAATATAAATTGTTTTACTTTGCATTTATATTGGATTTATATTTGTATTGAAAATATGTTTTTGATTACTAAATTCTATTTCTTTAAACTTTAAAAACAACTCATAAAAACAACCCATTAATATCTCATTTAAAAAATAACTATTTATAATAAAAAAATTAAAAATATAATTTATAATTTATTAAATTATATAAACTATAAATTAAACCTTAATAAAAATATTTAAAAACCATTTTTTTAAAAGTTTGATAAACAAAAGGCGAACATCACATACTGTTTTTGGTCCACTAGCCCCATTATATTTTGGACTTAATGTTTTTCTCCATATAATCTACATAGACACGAAGCTAAAAAGAATTATCGTTTATGATAATGTTGGGTTCAGGTAGATTTAGCATCTCATGTTTCTCAAACATGCATAAGGGTAGATTCAGCATCTCATCTTTCTTAGACACGCATAAGTGACTCTATGGACCCGTCTTTCTACTTAATACTATTTAATAATCCTTTTAGGATAAGGCAAAGATGGACATATTTCAAAGGTTATGTTTATGATGTGTGACTTGTCTTATGTGCTTGATGCATTACTTAATTAGAAATCATAACATTTCAGGTCCATACTTCCTCACTAAGTCGATGCCCCATTCAAGTAAAATTTATAATATTTCAAAGTACATGTGATCTTCTCTCATTTCCTCGACTTTTTCCTTTTACGCTTTAACGTGCACACAACTAATTTTACAAACCCCATGCATCACTTAATTGAAATACTAATGTGCCCAATCTCCTTTATAGTTCATTTTGATTCAGAATCGTAGATATATTGCATTGTTTGAGTTTTAAAATGTGAAGATTACCCAAGAAACTAACCTTAAATTATAGCACTTCATGTCTATGAAGAAGGAAAGAGTAATAGGTGGTATTAGTGAAGGCCATGTGATAAGTTTAAATGCTACCACATCATCATGATGACATCAATATTGTAAATGTGTTAAGTGTATGGACAAATCGTACTCTACTGCATGGTAATATAAATATGAAAGGAGAAGTCTTGACAATTTTCATTTATTGTATTTTGGTGCATTGATTAAGTAGGTATTGTCCCATATATTATCATATTGGGTTGTGAGTTCTTTGGCAAAATCATCTAATGTGTAAAAATGGTTAAGACATTTCTTTGTTTGCTACCACTGGTACCATTAAAATATCATTTCAACTGGGTCAACCAAGCTTTCACATATATACCATCAAACTTCTTAATGCCAATCTTGTGTAACAATTGACGTTGCAACCCCAATGAGTTAGTGGAACCAGAAAAGGAACTCAATCCTGGACTAGAATTAAAACTTGTAGGTAAAAATGATTCTTGGACCTGTTTCAATATAGTAAAAATATTGTCCATTTTTTAGGTAGTTGCTTGAAATGTTAGATCTCGGTTTCCAAGGCACTAATTTGATGGGTGAGTGAGATATCTATATTCCCAAAGAATGCATGGCATTCTAGTTGGATGAAATCCTTCATCTTGGTAAGCTCTATAGAAGAAGCCATATCATAAGAGTGTCTAAACCATGCATGGTCTATGGTTGCTAAGAAAGTGGTGCTACCGTAATGCTTAGATACATGAATATAAAGGAATGGAAAAAGGTAGTGTTGTGGTTAGGGTTTGAATCTTTTAGTGTTGCAACCAAGGTTAGATGATGTTATAGAGTGATAGTGACGATAGGTACATAAAAACAATTGGCCAAATGACATCTTGACCTCACTATGCCACGTGTTAGTGCTTGATTGGCCATGACATCATACAATTGTCATTGATAACATCACTATGGATGGCATACAAGAATTATAGGTGAACAAATGGATCCCTTTGATTGGTTCAAGATATAAGAGCCATGCAAGTTATCCTAGGTGTCGTTCCATACCAACACCATGTGACACAAGCTTATACAATTGTAAATAATTGTTTCTTTATATAATGTTTAACTTAACCACTTAAATCTACTTTCTCAAATTCAAAACTTTACTAACTAGAGTTAACCACTTAAATCTACTTTCTCAAACTCAAAACTTTACTAACTAGAGTTTTGAATCTTTGTTGAGCCTAGTAGTTAAATTTCCCACCTTGGAATTATGAGATCTAAAATTCTCATTATTTAGTAGAAATATAAAAAAATGTATTTTTTTTTTTTTTGTAAAAGACACTTCTTGTATATAAAGGAAAATATTTACATTGGTAGCGAGAAACACATGAAAAAGATAAAAGGGTATATACAATGAACACCATATTATCTTTCGAAGGGATAATAAAGAAGTTATAAAATCAGTATAAGCAGTTGGATCTAACAATTTGGCATCTCTAATCAGTAATGCCCCTTTTTCTAGGAGTTGCATATTGTAGAATCCCCGGCATCCAACTGGGTTATGCCACATAAAAATTTTGAATTGTATACGAAATTAAAACATATACACATAGAAACTCTTGAGGAACTTTATATATAAAACTTAAAACAGAAAAATACATTCTACAAATGCACAGATTCATACAGAATAACAATAAAAATACACATGTAGCACACACAGGAAAAACCCATAAAAATAAATGCATACATAATAATGCAACATGTAATTTAACACACAATTAACACTTATCTTAGTAAAAATATCACCAACTGTGTTCAGACCTTCCACGTTCCTCCCAGCCTTAGACCACATTGCTCAAAACTCTCAGCAATGGGTCACCCCCGAGATGGGACTAAACTCCACCTGGGTAAAGCGATTCCTAACCAAGTTGGTGTATCTCAGACAACAAGAAAAAAATCTGTAACAGGTGCCCACTCGAACTAACAACCTACAATCCCTCATTCCCCACATGCTTGTCCCACCCCAGGAAGTGTGCCCCTTCTCTACTCAACAGTCATTCGACTGCCCCACTTCCTTTCTGGGCTTCAACAATAGGCCGGAAATGAAGTCTCATATCCCTATAGTTGTAGTTTGGCACCTTCGGGAAATCAATTCCCAACAATTATCTCACTTAGATATAATTTATCATGGGCCTGACAACCTGCCTCTTCAATATCTCACGGGCCTAACAACCCGCTTCTTCAGTCCAGCTCCTAAGCTAACTGGGTACAGATATAGGTACAAGTACGGGTATAGGTATAGGTACAAGTACAAATACGGTGACAGGAATGTACGAAGAATAGCTGAATGAGTGAGTGAATGATGAAGGAATGATGGGAAAATGATCTAAGTCCAAACTATATGTATGCATGTTTCCCAACTTGACACTTGTCATGTTGAGAACTACTTTGGCCCACTTGTTCCCATCCTTAGAACTTAGGATAAAATAATTATCCATACTTTATACTTTAAGGAATATTAATATAATATTCATTTTTTGCTTAAGCTCCTTATCTTATCCCCTTATCCTTAACTTTTAGCCCCCTTTCCCTAACTAGTGGAGTTTAGTCCCCCATACTCTTTTACATGGTTGGTCTGCCGCAGTGATGTGTTTTTCATTAATATTTGTGTGTAATTGTATTTACATTTACATTACAGATATATTGTCCTTTCTGCATATTAGCTCACCAGCCTCAAAACACAACATATACATAAAGGCTCTTTGGCCTCAAAATCGCACGCACTTAAGTTTGTTGCGCGTGATATCCTAGAATGTGCACACTTCATTATTTTAGTGCGCAGTACATGTGCGCACTATACCATGGAAGGTGCATGAAAAATGATATCAAACATCTCACCAACTTAATTACATTTGCATTTACATTTATAGTTGGGGTTCAACCTCAGGGTATTACTTTAAAACGTGGAAGGTCTACACGCAATTGGTGATATTTTTACCAAGATAAGTGTCAATTGTGTGTTAAATTACATGCTACATTATTATGTATGCGTTTATTTTTATGGGTTTTTCATGTGTGTGTTGCATGTGTATTCTTATTCTTATTCTGTATGAATCTATGCATTTGCAGAATGCATTTTTTTTTTAAGTTTTATATATAAATTTCTGCAAGCGTTTCTGTGTGTATATTTTTTAATTTTGTATACAATTCGAAAATTTTATGTGGCATAGCCCGGTTGGATGTTGGGGATGCTACAATATGGTATCAGAGCTCCAATTTTCAACACTAAGCCTGGATGGGTTGAGCAACTTGAATTGAAGTGAAATTTCATAGAGAATTGATTTTGAAGTGGCCAAATTTCAAGTTACAGTGCGTCCATGGTAAAAATTAGAAGAAATTGCATGGAATTGGGCAAAAGCCCCAATTTCTGTTGTTAAATTGATAAGAAAAAATTGAAAAATTTGGCCAAGGGATGAGATATCCTTAATTTAATATACGTTCTAGAAAATTTAGACCTAGAATTGGTCGAATTTGAAGTTACAGGGAATCCATGATAGATGGAGTGATATTAGTTTATTAAAATTCTCAATTCGTGAATTGAGTTTGGAAAACAAAATGTTCTGGGAATGTCAACCAGCAATGATTTGTTGTTGCAGAGGTTGAATTAGTGTTGTCGGGGTGAAATTGAATAAATTTCATAGTTGCAGAATGTCTATGGTGAAAATTGGAATTTTTTTTGGCAAAAGCCCCAATTTATGCAGCGCAACACACGAGGAATTGATGTGCAGAAAAATGAATGTGCGCAGGTGTGCACACTAAAAATGTGTGATACACAGGGGAAAGTTTGTGATGTGTGGAAAATAAGGGTGCGTGGT